>APFE031055113.1:0-15540 GCA_000404065.3 Pinus taeda
ATTCTATGTCTCCACTCTATTCACTTTAATGATGATTCCTTTTCTAGAAGATTTGACTAGACAATTTACTGAGACCCGAAGCACTTCTCAAAATACTGGTGAGGTTTGACCCACATCTTAGCAAATCTATAGTAATGATATCAGTCATTTTCAAAGGTCCCACTCAAGATTCCTTTAGTCTCCTCAACTTTCTTATAAATAAGGGAGAACTTAGTCATTTCAGGCATCGAGAGTTGGATTTCAGGAGTCATTGAATCAAGAATCATCCCTGCTCTGCATCTGCGTCTTGAAGATGATCTGCATCTGTGTCTCGAATCCGATATGCATCTGCATCTCGAAGAGCTAGTAATGTATGGTTTCATAAGTATTTCTATAAACTCTAGTTTATCAAAAAAATTGAAGTAGGAAGAAGATTTTTGTCTTTTAGAGAAATGCAAGAAAAATAACCAAACACAGGTGATATAGATATTCAAAATATTTTTGATAAATATTCTTCTTCAATTATAAATAATGTTGAGTTAGAAATAATAGAAAACCATCATTCTTCATGCTGGAAGCTCCCCTCGATTAGTCCATCCAATGTATATTATGATCTCTCAATGTTTCATCTAAAATCCATTACCCGAGTATCTGTAAAAGAATGTGTCAGTGAAGTACAAGAGAATACTGAGTCAATCTAGAAAATACCATGATTAGATCCAAAAGATCAACAAAAAAAGGCCCAAAAAAATAATACCTCTTATATCCATCTTGGATGTATAAGAGTTGGTATTTCTGCCTTAACCCACACAGGGTTAAATACTTTTTCTTCGGCCACAATTTGGGATTTAACACACAGTAAATATATTGATTCCATCCTTGGAGGGATTGTTTCTTGTCTTTGAAATGGCCCTGTATGGTTTGATTTCTATCCAAATTTTTCAACTTAAGTTTTTGATGAGAACATCAAAGACATTCTACAGCTACAAATCAAAACTTTTGGTTTTGACATGAATAAGAAAAAAACTATTATTTCTATCCATATCAGAGGGTGCTTTCATCATACCAACACAGTCTATCATGTAGTCTTACACTCTCCCAGTCAAGAGTTCAAGTCAAGTGTGGTAGTCCTTACAGATGCGCATAACCAAAAAATAGAGCATCAAAGGATCAAATGGGAGGAATTGAGTTTTCCTAAAAATTGGGTAATAGATATCCCAAAGACCCCAAAATTTCAAAATATAACATCTCGACAAATCAAAGAAGATTCTTGGTCTGTATTCTTATCTTTTCCTAGAAGATTTGATATTCCAAGAAGTCGTTTAGACAAAACAGTAGAAGAATATAAAAACTTTCATACCATTTCATGTGAAGCATCTACAGCATAATCCTCTTATGATTATACAAATTGTATTCATACTGAGTTGTTTGAGCTAGCCCAAGTCTTCAATTTTTATGATTTAGTAGTTAAATGCTCTGCTTGTCAATATCTGGTCAATATGAAATCTCTTATACATATGAACATCCATCAGAACCATTCAGCTCTTGTGGTGCTAAGGTGGGGGGCTCTATCAAATTAGATATAACTTATGCCACTATTCCCACTTTTGGAGGCAAAGAAAGGAGGTTGTACAGAGAGTCCAGATTTGTAAAAATTGTGACCCCAACTTAAGGTTCTAAAAATTCTTCAGTGTATGGAAACGAATGTGACCTCTCCTGCTTGTTCCTATAAGAAGATGAGACCATCTTAGAAGAAACTCAAGTACATCTAATAATGCAGTTAGACGACTAGCACATAGTTAAAAATAATGTATGGAAATTATACTTTGATCAAGTGAATTCCAAAGAGGGAAATGCAGCAGGAGTATTGTTGTTAAGTCCTGAGGGAAGCTTGATACCTCTCTCATTCAAGCTAGACTTTGAGGAAACCAACAATGTGGTAGAGTATGAAGCATTGCTCCTTAGGCTACAAACAACACAGAATATGAATATTAAATTCTTAACTATGCATGAAGACTCCGATATGATTGTAAAGAAGATCCAAAATCAGTGCCAAGCTAAACACCCCAGATTGAGGACTTACCAGAATGAAGAATGGGATTTAATTGATAACTTCTTCCTTGCCTTTAATATCCAATGTCTACCTAGAGAAGGAAATAGAATGGGTGATTCCCTTGCTGTAGCAGCAAGAAATTTCAAATCTCCTCAAAATCTGCTTCTCAGGTATGAGGTGGAGTTCAGACATAGACCCTCTATACCTAATAATGTCAAGCACTGGCAGGTATTAGAGGGTGATGAGAAGATCAAGTGATCTATAGAAGTAGTTGGGGAGTTCGCTAGCTCAACTATTGATCAAGGAGAGGAAAAATAGGCATATCAAGAACCAAGTTTATGGGAAGACAAAGTGGTTGGACAAAACATTCTACAACTGGAAGGGAATACTATTCCTCATGGGCTAGTCCCATTAGAAATATTGTTTAATAAGAATGGTGTAGCCTCCAAACCAGTGGCTCCGGAGATGGATGAACAAGCAAAAGATTGCAATATCAGCTCCTAAGATAAACCCCAGATGGTTAAACTATCAAAAGGAATCTCGTCAAAATATAAACACAGGTATTTAAATCTCTTAAAAACCTATAAGGATGATTTTCTTGGTCTTATCAGGATTTAAAATCATTTGATACTAACATCATACAGCATAAGATTCCTTTAAAGGGTTGAGTAAAACCATGCAAGCATAATCTCAGGAAGATTAATCCATTCTTACTCCCCTCTATTGAAAAAGAAGTGTGGAAACTTCTAGAGGATAAAATCATAGTGCCTTTAAGGTACTAAGAGTGGGTGGCCAACCTAGTACCCATACAAAAAAAGAATGGAGAAATAAGATTATGTGTATATTTTCGTAAAGTTAACAGGGCATATGTGAAAGACAATTACCCATTGCCCAAGATAGATTACATATTACAGAAGGTGGTTGGACCATTTAGAAAGTCCATAATGGATGGGTTGTTGGTGACAACCAAGTGGCAGTCCACCCTAATGATTAGAAGAAGACTAATTTCACCACCCCTTGGGGAACTTTTATCTATGCTCACATGACTTTTGATCTTACCAATACAGGGGCCACCTTCTAGAGAGCTATCAATATAGATTTTGTAGGAACGCAAGTCAAGTTTGTAGTGATATATTTGTATGATACTATAGTCTTCTCTAAGAACAATGAAGAGCACAACCTCCACTCGAAGCTCACCTTTGAGAAATGTAAGAGATATGGACTATATTTGAATCCCAAGAAATATCAGTTTTCCCTGAGTGAGGGGAAGCTAGTACGACATATAGTAGCACAAGAAGGAGAAAAAATTGATCCCAGGCGAGTCAAAGCTATCATTCACATTCCTATACCCAAAGATAAGAAAGAGGTCCAAGTCTTTTTGGGAAGAATCAATTTCTTGAGAAGGTTCATACCCAACTATGTAGAAATAGTGAAGGGTATTAGAAATGTGCTTGAAAAGGAAGATGAAGTCAAATGGAGCCCTACCCCTCAATATTTTTTCACTAGAATTAAAGAAGCTTTTGTTGAAGCATGGCTACTCAACACCATTCTATATCTTTTCTTTTGCTTCTCCACATACTATTGTTGCGGTATTGATACATAAGAATAAAGATGGTTATGGGCAACCCATCGCCTTCTTAAGCCAATTCCTTAGGGATGCTAAGTTGAAATATAACATCTTGGAGATAAAATAATATGCACTATTCAAATCTTTCAAGGCATTTCGAGTCTATGTGCTATAGTCAATAATCACAACATTTGTGCTGTAGTGGTCAACGACATCCTTATGCGAGGAGACATTGAAGGAAAAATAGGTAGGTGGATAGAAAAGATACATGAATATGAGTTAGACATAAAGCCTACTAAGCTCATAAAAGGCCAACATTTGGCCAAGATTTTATCATAATCTAATTGCCAAGCTTTAGGAATAAATCTGATAACAGAGGAAGGCATAGTAGAATTTCAGCGCAACGGACTTAAAACATCATAGCAAATGATCTGTGCTTAATACGAGGGGTCACCTTAGAATAAGAATATCATACATTATCTCTTATTCCTAGGTTCCTACAAAGGTTGGACAAATCTAAATACAGAACTTTGAGACTGCAAGCTCAAAACTATATCATATCCAATGGTCAACCGTACTGGAAGGACACGGGATGAGTTTTGTTGTTATGTTTTGTAGAAGGTGAAATTCATAAAGTGATTGAGGAATTCCATGGAGGATTTTGTGGAGGTCAGTACAAATGGAAGACCACAACTCACAAAATCCTCAAGACATGATTCTACTAGCCTACACCATTTTGAAATGTTCATTTACAAGTCAGGTCATGTCAAATGTGCCAAGTCTTTACTGAGAGGGAAAAGATTTCTCCTCTTCCCCTGATGCCACTGCATGTGGAAGAACCCTTAAGACAGTGGTAACTAGACGTCATAGGATAGATAAACCCACTCTCTAGTGGCCAACATAAGTGGATCTTAACGGCTATAGATTATTTCACCAAGTGGGTAGAGGCCATGCTAGCTAGAAACACTACAGATTTAGTGCTAATCAAGTTAATGGAAGAGAAAATATTAGCTCGTTTTGGTTTTCCTATCAAAATTATCACTGGTAATGCTCAAGTCTTCAAATCTACAAAATTCACCAGCTTTTGTCGAAAGTTAAATATCATCATTGGGCAGTCCACTACCTACTGTCCTCAAGGAAATAGTTTAGCTGAGTCCTCAAACAAATCCATGGCGAGAGTCTTGAAGAATACCATCACCAAGAATCAGAGAAACCGGGACACCAAATTGAAGTTTTCTCTCTGGGCCAATCGAGTGACTCCTAAATGTTCCACTGGAAAATCACCTTTCGAGGTACTGTATGGTAGGGCTACAGACTTCCTAATGCAGTCAGCAATTCCAGTGGCGAAGTTACTTCAAGAAGATGAGGAGGAGCCAAGTGCTTTGACATGAAGGATAAACCGATTGGTTGAGCTTCATGAGAACAAGGAGCAAGTGGGGACTAAATTGGAAAATTACCAACAGAAGATTAAATTCTTATTTGATAAGAAGCCCAAGGATCGACCTCTTCAACTGGGGCATTTAGTTCTACTATGGGTGTTTGATGGGAAAAAAAGGGTAAACATGGAAAATTTGATTCAATTTGGTTCCACCCTTTCAAAATTTCAAAGGAAAAAGGAAATAGTATGTGCCTACTCGAAAAGCTTGAAGGCTAATCATTGGAGTTGCCAGTAAATGGTCAGTTCCTCGAACTCTATTTCCACAGTTAAATGTACCCATCTTGCACTCATTGTAAATATCAGTGTGTACATTGTGATTATCATATGAAATTTCCAGTTTTCTGTTTAAAATTTCACTTTCACAAAATTTTCACTTCTTTAAAAACACTCCATGCCCAAAAACAAAAGTTCACATACTATACAATCTCGATGCATTTCAATCCAATGCACCATCCCCAAGTGGAGCCAGTGTTGTGACTCAGTGCCAAATGTGTTTTAATTGGTCGAAAGTGAAAGAGAGTAGTGAATTTTGAAGCCATCTTCCAACCCATAAAACCTCTCAAAACTAAATATGTCCCTTATTAGATATTTCTCATAATAAGCTTTCCAACGATATATGGAAATCCTCAAATGGACCCCAGAATAAGAATATATGGCCTATTCAAGATATAAAGGTTGAGCAATAGGCCACAACCCTAGGTCCTATGATGCAGAAACATTAAAATGGGCTAAACCATAGGGGCCCAAAGGAGATCGATGTTCTTAGTTTATCAAGCATATTCAATTTTAAAACCGATGATCTCTAAGCTCTAATACATTTGTATTAACTGTTTCACAGGGAACGTATGGCTCTAATAGTTTTCTATATGAAGTTTATGAGATAGATGAGTTGTCAGCAATGTTCAAAATGTGTTGTGACCGTCATGGGTGATCGCTCTCGCTTCCTGTAAGTGAAGAAGAAAAACTAGTAAGAATAAAAGTGATGGGGAATTGGCGAAGAGAGCATGACACCTAATGTAACAGAAACTTGGTTGGGATTTTTGCAACAAAGAAAGTGGCACAGATATATTTCTACAGGATCATCATTACAGGTCACTTGTTAATTTTTTTTTGTTGTTTTTTATTGATATGGTTATTCTGTTTTATTTTCCAAGAAAAGTATATTTCTGTTGTAATAATTCGAGGCGACAGAACGAACACATCGAGACAACTAGTCATGTAGGCAGCTGGAAGCTCTATCCTGAGATATTTTGTAATTTTCATGTTCTCCCTCTCCTTATAAAAGGGAGGAAGAAACAGATAGAGAAGGTTCGAAATCATAAAGATTAACTACATGTTATTTATGAGACTGTAAAACTTCTAGGCTTTCATCCTTAAATATTAATGAAACGGTGGTGATTCCTACATTAAACTACTACAATGTGTTCCCTCTCTATTTAAATTCCATTATGTTCACATTTCCTCTCTGATTTCATGTACTTATAGCTACCATAAATATTTCATATGTTCTTATAGATTCATTTGTATTGACTTGTTAATGCACATGCCTATATGTATCATTAGGATTCTATCTTGAAATAGTGTTCCATGAATCATAGCAACCAATCCTTTTTCATGAATTATTCCTGTCTTTAACTCAGATAAGTGTAGAATTTGTGAAGTTTCAAGATCTATGTGATGAGTTATTCTATCTCCTTATCTTCTTTCATTGCTCTGCAAAACTTGATTAAACTGTAGGTCCTCGAACTACTTGGACTCCACTAGTTCATACATATGTTTTTGTGAATTGTATATGTGAAAGAGTACCAGAAATACATGGCTTGTGTCCTTGAATGAATGAACCAACCCATGTCACTTATTGTATGTATTTACATATGTGTATCAAATGTATATGATGTCTATGTTTTCCTGAAAATCATATGACACAGATACAATCTAGATGGTATGAGACATTGGCTTTATAAGCAATCGAAGGCTATCTCTAGATGCGATAACATCCTTTAGCATCATTGTCGGAGAACGTATTGAAGGATCTGTCCCCTGGGATACGACAATTTAAGTACTCTTTGTGTAGGTTAGAAAATATGTTATGATTTCATCCTCACAACCTTGGCGACTCCACAAAGCTCATTATCATTTATCATCCTACCTTTTAGAAAGACTCACAATTGCTTAGATACTATTAAACAGGTAAATCCCCTCTGTGGATAGAGGCGATCCCACTAGCCCAAAATGGGTCTAGCAACAATCAATTCACGCTGATATGCAAGTTCCTAGTTGTATACTAAAAGGTGGATTACGAAGACCAACTTGGAATCCAACGCAAATATCGAAGTAGAGTTGACCCTCCGGCTCCCTTGCTTCAGCAGGTCACAATCCTAGCGATCCTCACGAACGGACACCTGCACATGCAAAGACCGAGACAACTACAAGCATAAAATCCACCAAAGTACAACTATATTTCAGTCAGAAAGGAAATAAATCAAACATCATAATAGGAAATGAGATTGGAACCATAATAGGAGTTGTTTATTAATGAATAATAGGTAGAGAAATATACAACCAAGGTTCTGACGTTGAACCTATTCTCTGGCTAGGTGAGTAGCTATGTATGCCTTGCAATAGACCTTCTCTCTCTCTCAGGATTCTGGCAGCATAACCTCCCTATGCTTCAAGACTCTTACTATCACTCCAGACAAGCATAATCACAACTAGCATTACTCCAGAACTCACAAAAACTAGCTTGTCTAATGCATGAGGACAGACTTTTATAAATGGAGAAGGGAGAAAAATTCAATGCACCAAGACACCCATTGCGGATCGACATTATCTCCGAAAAGCTACTGAGGATAGATGTCAAGGATAGATGATGACTCTCGACCTCTATCAGATGGATTTTTCCCTCAAAAGAATTCATGATCTGAAAGGAAAAAACATATGGGCACGCGTCTGCCAAAAATCATCACCAAACTTAGTTGGCACGAGTGTCGTTCTAGGACAGAGCGCCAATGGGCGCGCTCCTTTTGAGGATCTCAGTGATTGGCGCAGATAAGACACTGTGTACCTGCGCCAATGGAAAATGGGCACTTTTCAGGGATAATTTGGAGAAGTTGTCTTCAGGGAACATGAAGTACATACTCAGGGGAATATAACGCAAGTGTTTTTAGGTTATGTCACTGCTCACAGGTCCTGGAATGGATCCTCCAATGTACGAAAACAGGGGTAACAGGGACGGTGACGAATGGTGACAAATTACTGTGTAATAGATGCCCCCTAAAGCATGAGGCCCGAGAGAGAGAGAGGGGTGAAATGCTTTACAAGAACACATATAGCTTCCGCCGAGAATCTGCATTGAGAGATACAACTGATATTTCGATTACATGTTGTTAAATAGGTAAATCCCCTCTACAGACAGAGGCGATCCCACTAGCCCAAAATGGGTCTAGCAACAATCAATTCACACTGCTATGCAAGTTCCTAGTTGTATACTAAAAGGTGGATTATGAAGACCAACCTGGAATCCAACGCAAATGTCGAAGTAGAGTTGACCCTCCGGCTCCCTCTCTTCAGCAGGTCACAATCCTAGCGATCCTCGCAAACGGACACCTGCACATGCAAAGACTGAGACAACTACAAGCATAAAATCCACCAAAGTACAACTATATTTCAGTTAGAAAGGAAATAAATCAAACATCATAATAGGAAATGAGATTGGAACCATAATAGCAGTCATTTATTAATGAATAATAGGCAGAGAAAGATACAACCAAGGTTCTGACGTTGAACCTATTCTCTGGCTGGGCGAGTAGCTATGTATGCCTTGCAATAGACCTTCTCTCTCTCAGGATTCCGGCAGCATAACCTCCCTGTGCTTCAAGACTCTTACTATCACTCCAGACAAGCATAATCACAACTAGCATTACTCCAGAACTCACAAAAACTAGCTTGTCTAATGCATGAGGATAGACTTTTATAAATGGAGAAGGGAGGAAGATTCAATGCACCAAGACGCCCATTGCGGATCAACATTATCTCCGAAAAGCTACTGATGATAGATGTCAAGGATAGATGATGACTCTTGACCTCTATCAAATGGATTTTTCCCTCAAAAGAATTCATGATCTGAAAGGAAAAAACATATGGGCGTGCGTTTGCCAAAAATCATGACCAAACATAGTTGGCGCGAGTGTCGTTCTAGGACAGAGCGCCAATGGGCGCGCCCCTTTTGAGGATCTCAGTGATTGGCGCGGATAAGAGACTGTGTACCTACGCCAATGGAAAAAGGGCACTTTTCAGGGATAATTTGTAGAAGGTGTCTTCAGGGAACATGAAGTACATACTCAGGGGAATATAATGCAAGTGTTTTTAGGTTATGTCACTGCTCACAGGTCCCGGAATGTATCCTCCAATGTACGAAAACAGGGGTAACAGGGACAGTGACCAATGGTGACAAATTACTGTGTAACAGATACCTCTTAGTAGAAAACCCCTTCCATATCTGTCCCAAATAAATTTAATTTTACGAGAGTCTCGAAGGAGAAAAATCCTACTACCTATTCTACTATCTCATCATTCTTTGAAGCTTCCTCTTCTAGCTTCAAACATGTTGTCATCCACTACTTATACTTTACCCCTAAGGTCTTAGTTATGAATCATTTCGTTTCATTTCCTCCTGATTCCGTGGTTGAAAAAGGTAAATCCATCCTCAATAATAACAATATCCATTATACACTCAATCACACTACTCTCAGTCTAGTTACTCCAACCACTGTGGTTTTGGCCCAAGTTCCTCCTGTAAATCTTAATCCTACCCCATTAATTCAGATGGTTGTTCTAGGTTTCTTACTGAATAAATATGCCCCTCCTGATTTTCCTCAACCACTAAGTTGTGTGCATCAAAACTACCCAAAGCGTTTGCCTAGTTTCAATGAGGAGGATAAAAACACTGCACAGAGACACATTGAAAACTTTTGTGCTTTTGTTGAGAATCTAAATGTAGAACAACTAGATGTGGTTCTGAGACTCTTTGTGAAATACCTTGATGGAGAAGCCAGAAAATGGTTTAAATCCCTACCTAATTCATCCATCGCTACCTAGGAGGAACTCAAAAAATATTTCACACAAAAATAGGGTGAAAAGAGAGATCACGAGTATGTCGTCACAGAGTTCAATTCTATAAGGAAGAAGCCAGAAGAGGATATTTCAAAATTCATAAAAAGGTTCAATAAGCAGTATAATAACCTACCTGTTGAGATAAAGCCTCCTCAAGCTATTGCTCATGTAATATTTGTTGGAGCCTTTGAGTCCAAATTTGTCTTTACCCTAAGTGAGAGGAGAGTCTCGTACTTTGGACCAACTCCAAGTTGATGCTCTTTAGGTGGAAGCAAATCTCACCTCGGTAAGGAAGTCAAGAGGAAAGAATGAACCTATTAAGAAGAAAAAGGGGAAAGAAGAAACTTCTTCCTATGGTCAAGATAAAGAATTACTAGATCGAAAGTGGGAGGAAATGGATAAACTCACTAAGAGTTTATCTCATAATGTGGTAAAACTTGAGATTGAGAAAAAGAGTCTCCCAAAACGGAATTCTCAACATAACAACCAAGGTTATAATCCACAATGTTGAATACCACCATTGCAGATACTTCAAAGGGAAAGAAAAGATCAACTCAATCAGATTCCTCCTCCTCTATATATAGAAGATGATCTAGATGAACAACTACCACATACACATGAGATGCAAGGAAACATGTATTCCTTCTTCTCTCAAGAGGAACAAGACATAGGGGATTATTGTAAACAATTTGTGGATTTCATGCAAGCACAACTACATTGAAAGTATGACCTCATATCTTAAAAAAAGAGGTTGAGGGAACCTAAACAACAATAGGAAACTACTCCCCAAGATATTCCCCCACTGTTAAATAAAGGGAAAGGGGAGTTGAAACCTGACTCATCCAAAGTAAAAGTATCCTTAAATAAGGAAGGCAATAGCTTTGTGGAACACACAGAAGAGAAGGTACATATTCCGATAAAAGCTATCGGTGATAAAGAAACTGAGGTAGAACTGGGAGGCATAGAAAAGGACCAGCCTACATTCAATATTGAGAAGGAACTCGAGAAGGTAAAGATCTTTGTTCCCATAACTAAACTTCTAAAACATCCCACTTATAAAGCTCAAGTCTCCTATTTCATGCTCTCCTCCACCGCAGTAATGACCCATGGTTGTTTATAACATTCAAGAAGAGAGACCAATGGTTGTCTTTTTACTTAATGTTGAAGATCTTGATCCTTCCACTACACCCTTGTATGTGACCCTCGTAATTCATGACCTCTTATTGTGCAACTATATGTTGGACTCTAGAGCCTCGCATAACCTTATGCCTTTAGCCATGATTAAATAACTTGGCTTGTTAGATCACCAGACCCTACAAGGACCTATACTACATTCACTCTAAGAGGGTTAAATGCTTGGGAATGATAAAAGATAAAGTGGTAAAATTGGCTCAGATCCCTGTGAAGAGAATAGTGATGGAAATAGTAGTGGAAGATATTCCTCCTCGGTTTGACATACTCCTATCTAGGTCTCGGGGTTCCAAGGTGGGGGGCCTTATCAAATTAGATCTAACTTATGCCATTATTCCCACTTTTAGAGGTGAAGAAAGGAGTTTGTATAGAGATTCTAGATTTGTAAAAACAGTGACCACAACTGAAGGTTCTCAAAATTCTCCAGTGAATGGAAAATAAAGCGACCTCTCTCCCTGTTCCTAGAAGAAGATGAGACCATCCTAGTAGAAATGAAAGTACATCTAACAATGCAATTAGATGACCAACACATAGATAAAAACAAAGTATGGAAATTTTACTTTTGATGGAGTGAATCCCAAAGAGGGAAATGGAGTAGGAGTATTGTTCGTAAGTCGTGAGGGCATATTGATACCTCTCTCATTCAAGCTAGATTTTGAGGCAACCAACAACATGGCAGAGTATGAAGCATTTCTCCTTGGGCTACAAACAACAAGGAATATGAATATTAAATGCTTAACTGTGCATGGATACTCTAAGTTGATTGTAAAGAATATCCAAAATCAATGCCACGCTGAAAACCCTAAATTGAGGACTTAACGGAAGGAATTATGGGATTTAATTGATAACTTCTTCCTCACCTTTAATATCCAATTTATGCCCAAAGAAGGAAACAAAATTGCTTATTCCCTTGATTTAGCAATAAGCAATTTCAAATCTCCTCAAAATCCACTTCTGAGGTATGACATGGATGTCAGACATAGACCATCTATACCTAATAATGTCAAGCACTGCCAAGTATTTGACGATGATGAGAAGATCAAATGATTTATAGAAGTATTTTTGGAGTTCACTAGCCCAACTATTGATCACGGAGAGGAAAAAGAGGTAAATCAAGAGCAAACTTCATGGGAAGATGTAGTGGTTGGACATAAAATTCTACAACTAGAAGGGAATACTATTCCTCATGGGCTAGTCCCATTGGAAATATTATTTAATAAGAATGATTGCAATATCGCCTCGAAGATGAACTTGAGATGGTCATACTATTAAAAGGAATCCCTGCACAATATAAACACAGGGATTTAAATCTCTTCAAAATATGTTAGATGTTTTTGCTTGGTCTTATGAGGATTTAAAAGAATTTGATACTAACATCATACATCATAAGATCCCTTTAAAGAGTGTAGTAAAACCATGCAAGCAAAAGCTTAGGAAGATTAATCCACTCTTACTCCCCTCTATTGAAGAATAAGTGAGGAAACTTCTACAGGCTAAATTCATAATGTCTTTAAGGTACTTAGAGTGGTGGGCAACCTAGTCCCAATCCAAAAAAAGAATGGAGAAATAAGGTTGTGGGTATATTCTCACAACCTTAACACATAATATTTGAAAAGAAATTACCCACTGCCTAACATGGATTACATATTACATAAGGAGGATGGATTAGTTAGAATGTCCATGATGGATGGGTTCTATGGTTACAACCAAGTGGTAGTCCACCCTGATGATCAGAAGAAGAAGTTTCTTCTTCAATGAGCTCTGAAATGTATGCTACATATCGTGAGAACCCTTTTGGTTTCTTACTCTCCCTGAAAGTTCAATTTATTGTATGACCTTTTGCTTCCTGGGGAGTGGTTGTTAACTAGTTAGGTCTTTTCCTTCCTTTAGGGAGAGTGATTGGTTCACTGGGAGCTTATTCTTCTTGATGAGAGAATTCTCCTTCATTAGTATCTTCTTCCTAAAAATAGGAAGATCCTCTTCATATGAATCATATGGGAGATCCTTAGATTTCTTAAAGGCAATGATTTCATGAAAGATTACATCTCCGCTTACTTCTATTTGATGTCCTTATTTTATGTAGATTCTATAAGATTTTCAAGAGTTTCAGTATCCAAAAAAGATTCCTTTCTTGCTTGTAGGATCTAGCTTCTTCCTTTTGTCCTTGGGAACATGAATGTATACTAGACAACGAAATATCGAAAGATGATCAACATTAGGTTTCTTCCCTTCTAATATTTCTTCTAGAGTTATATTGCCAAGCGATATGTGAGGACTTCTATTTTGAATGTATACTGTAGTTTTTATTGCTTCTCCGCACAAGAATTTTGGTAGACTGTAAGAAGAAATTTCAGTGTAAATCACATTCAGAAAATCATTGTCAATGTGTTTCGAACCAACCATTGTGGTTCATCGTCAGGAACCACACTGGTTGGTTCGAAACGCGTCGACAATGATTTATTGAATGTGATTTACGCTGAAATTTCTTCTTATAATTGTTATGGATCACAGAAGCCTCAATTCAACCATTGATTCCCTGCAATTTTGGTATATCTTGATCATGGATCATAGCTTTCACACTTTCTTCTATAGCTTTATTCTCTCGTTCAGCTACTCCATTTTGTTCAAGATTGTAAGGAAAAATAAGCTCCCTCTTAACCCTAGCCTCATTATAAAACAAAATGAGTTATTTTTAAGTATATTTACCTCCATTATCTGATCTTAGGATCTTTATCTTCCTTTCTATAAGGTTCTCTACCTTTGTCTTGAATTCTTGAAAATTTTGTGAACACTTCATCCTTGGATTTAAGGAGAAAAACCAAAGTTTTTCATGAATGGTAACCAATGAGTGTAACATAGTATAGATGACCTCCAATAGATTTGGACATGGGTCCACATGAATCAAAATGAATGTGATCTAAAATCTCTTGAGCCCTAGATGTACTATTTGCAAATGGTTTCTTTGTAATATTTCCTAGGTCACAGCCTTTGCAGATTCCTTCATGTTCTTCTTTGAGATTTGGAATCCCATTTACAGTGGAATTCAATGTTGGTAGAATTTTGTAATGGATATGGCCCAATATTCCATGCCATAATTCACATGGACTTATTTCGATGTGGACAAGTGCCTGATTTTGAGGAGATGAGAGTTTGTCTAATCTGCCTTCTCTAACTCAAATAACTATAGATTTTTCAATGCTTGGTTCTCTAGCCCAAACCACTACTTTACCTTCTAGAAAATAAACTCAATCTCCTTTTCATTTAAAATTATATTTTTGTACAAACCTGGAACATATTATATGTTGTTGAGATGATTTTTTCCTCCACCTTGCGCAATTGATGTTGATCCAATTCCTTTGATGGGATAGCTCCTGTTGTTACCAAACTCCATGGAGTATGACATGTTTCCTTTAGATAAAATCTTGAGTTACTTGTGATACCCGGTCATATTCCTTGAAGCTACGTTGTCTATTACCCATATGTTTTAATCTTGGAATGTTTTGGAAAGGGTCGAGAACAATCCTTCATTTCTTGAAACTTTGAGATCTTGGGAAGAGAAGAACTTTCTCCACACTATTTGGAAGTATTGCTTGATTACACCAATTAGGGATGAAAACTTCTTCATAAGATTTTCCATGATATAGTTGATCTCCTTCATCCCCTCCATGAACCATAGCTTTGATTCCAAGTTGAAGAATCTAGGGAAATTCAGGACTTAGTCATTGTTCTCAAACTTATTGGTAATAGTTTGTGTTGTCTTCTTCAGTTAGCTTTTTATATTAATGTGTTCTTAAATCTCGAAACAATTAGCAAAATTAGATATCATTTTGGGATTCAACTGTGTTAAGTAAGTCATTCACGTATGACCATTTCCATGAGAGGTAGTCGTAACTGACTAATTTCTCATGATTTTTGAATAGTTTACTTAGCACTCATTGCATCGGGTGATGCTCACAGGGGTGAACAAGTGGGATTGAAACTAGTGAAATGTGGAGAACGAATCACATAGCATCAATCATCACTTCCGGGGCTTGCACCCGGTAACCAGGACTTCCGAGGAGGTCACCCATCCCAGATCTCCTCTCGCTCAAGTGCGCTTAATTGTGGAGTTTTTCCCCACAATCAAGCCCACTTAGCTTGCTACCCCATTTGCAAAACCTTAGCAAGTATTTTGCCTCATGAACCATTCAAGTAGAGATC
>APFE031055117.1:0-13513 GCA_000404065.3 Pinus taeda
TTAATCAAAAACTTTCAATCATCAATACAATTTTTAAAAATTTCTCTAATCCTTAAAAATACTAATTTATATATAGATTTACATTTCTCAAACAAAAATAAACAAATTAATAAGGTAAAATAAAAATTAATATATTAACATATGTTAAAAATATAATCATTATTATTATCCTCTCTTGTATAAATTAATAATAAAAAATCTCAGCAGGGTGAATGAATAATTAATTAAATTAATTAAAATTAATCATTCAAGCCGACTTCTGCTTATCAAAAAAAATGTTTTCACATCATTATTTATTACCTTCTAAGCGGTTCTTTTTCTATCATCATTCATAAGTCCTGATGATAGATCCCAGTTGGGATTTGAAACGTTGGCATAAAAATGTTCATACTTTGGTTCTCCGGTAACTGATTCAAAAAAAATTATAACACATCATTTTAAAATGTAATATTATGAAATCACAATCTCCTTTTTATTATGAAATCACAATCTCTTTTTTTTGTTTACTCTCAATTACTTCACGTTTAGATATAAAGTTAATATAAATTAATGTGGAAATTAAAGTATTTTATATATACTAAAGATTAAATTTATTATTATTTTATTTATTAATGTTTATACAATACAATGGGGTCTTAATCAATACTTGGGTCTTGAGGTTTTGAGTTATGACATTAAGTGGCAATCTGGCGTTATTTGCACTTTCTCTACTTTGGACTCATTAGTCCTGCGATTTAGAGGTGGAATAAGACATGATTGTGATAAGGTAGCCAGGTGTCAAAACCAAAAAGCTTTGATCAACAATGTACTTTGACCACTTAAGTCATGGCATTTTGGAAGGCAGTAGTCTATAACATGACTTTTTGAAAGTTTTTTCGGCGGATTTTTCCGGTCAAAATTCGGCAGCAATTCATTGGAATCCCAAGTTTGATAGCTAGTTTCTGCACAATCAATGGCTCCTCAGGGTTTTTCCAGGGCGCTGAATCCAAATATGCAGTTAAAAAACCATTTTAACTGCTAAAATCAAGATTTAACCTCATTTCTTCCGCCGGATTCCGTCACCGGAATCTCCAAAAAGTCTCATTATAGACAACTCCTTTTGGAACCATGCTTCCCTGCACCTAACCATCTTGACTTTAGGAGGTTAAATTTTGTGGCAACCTAGGACGTCTTCAATGGGTAGCAAACAAGAAAGAAGCTTCGGGGAATATTGTTTGTTAATACAGTTGGCAACTCACACTCATATTGTTGACCATTTCTATTTGAACGCCGAGTTTATTAACTTTGACTTGACCAATTTCAGATTAAACAACAATACTAAATATAATAATTGTAATATTCAACATTCAAAGCACTTTATGACTGTCGTACCCTCTTTGACTAAATCTTTATTACATGATGTTAATTTTTTTTATATACTTTAGTTTTAGTATTTTTAGAGATTAATTTATTTATATTTAGAAAATGTTAGTATTTTCAGAGATTAATTTATTTATAATTTAAAAATATTTTCTAAAATAATAATATTTACATCGATTATTTTATGTAAATTTGAGTAAAAATTTGGATATGGAGAGATTTGATCATTTTCAAACTTTAATTTTTTATGCAAATTTTAATAAGTATTTATTGAAAGAGATTTGATTCTTCCATAGATCTAGACTGGTTTAATTATTAATTATTAATAATTATAAATATTAATTTTTATTTTATGTAATTTCACCGAGTCAAAATGTTATATATATATATATATATATATATATATATATATATATATATCTATATATATTATTATATATATATTATATTTGACCAAGTCAAAATGTTTACATAACTAACATAATAGGCCATTACAACATTCTTCATAAGTAAGTTGGAGAGTTGTATCTCCCTGTGAATGAATAAAATAATATATATATATATATGAATTATTTTGATATATATATATATATATATGAATTATTTTTGATTGTGAAATGAGAGATTATTTTTGGACATGTCTTATTGGCTCATGGTATTGTAACAAAACATTTTCACAAGTTAATAATATCCATAGTAAAGTAAGGATGAACATGCATAGTTAAATTTTGTGGCACCTAAGACGTCTTCAATAAATAGCAAACAAGAAAAACGCTTAAAGGAATATGGTTTGTTAATTCAGTTGGCAACTCACAGTGATATTGTTGTAGGTTGACCATTTCTATTTGAACTCGGAGTCTATTAACTTGGACTTGACCGATTTCAGATTAAACAACAATACTAAATATAATAATTATAACATTCAAAGCACTTTATTACTGTCCTACCCTCGTTGACTAAATATTTCTTACACTAGCATTTGCACCAAATGTTGCAAAGGAAACGTCGTAAGGCATAGATTCTAGAAGAATCGTGACATATAAAAAATCGTTGAATATAAAAATTAGTAAACAAATGCCATTCAAACAAATATTTACACAATTTGGCCATCAATATCAACCTCTGATAGGTTTCATGGGCGATGTGCATGGATCTACCTCCTATTCTTATATTCATACATCCTCGTAAATAAATGACCAACTTATGTGACTGACCAGAAACTAGAGCTGTTGTGGATGGATTCTCAGACAAAACAATCTCATACCCATCTCCAAATGAACTCATTCCTTCAAAACAATCTCATACCCATCTCCATATGAACTCATTCCTTCTGCCATCATCTACCAAAACATGGCCGCTCCACCTACTCCTCCCCATTTAGGAGATGCATATACATGTTTATAAACCACATTAGGTAAATTGTCTCTCTCACTCATGTGAAATCATGGGTCTTTGTAAGATTTCCCAAACTCTACAAACAAAACTAGTTTTTTCAATACCCTACTTCCATCTTCAAGGTGGCTCTTTATCCAACTCTGCAAAAATGAAAGTTGGGTCTCCTCATCTACCGGGCAGCAAGCCTTTAAAAGTTCAAATCATAGTTCAATATATTAGTGCAAACTCAAACATTATGACCAAGCAATGAACACTTGTTACTATAATAATGAACTGCATGCCTATAAGATTACATGAATGAATGTAGCAACTCTTATGACTCAATCAATTTTTGTAAAAACCCAACATCTCGAATATAGATAGAAGTCTAGAGAATAGATCTAACTTTGTTAGAACCTATCAATCTCAAGCTTTTAATCACTCCTATACAATATAAACCTAGGAAGAAAAGATAGAGACTTACCATATGAGAGGATAAGAATGAATTGTTGCAAAATAAAGTCCCCTGATTTGGTTATTGGTGATGAAATTTGTTCCCACAGAGAATCCTGGACTGATCTCTCTTTTTTATTCTCCATAAGAACCTTCCAAACTAGCCTCAAGAAGATGGTTTCCATCATCCATGTTTCTCATGACACAACACATGGAAGAGATCAAACATTTTCTAAAAAAAAGTATTCCATACACTACTTGAAAAATTCAAGGAAGGAAGGGCCATCCTATTTTCCACCTATTTTCCTATACGAAAATCCTTTTGCACCTGAAAAAGGAAATTCCCTCAATGAATATTTAATACATTCACCACCAACACTAAACAACATAGGAGACAATAATTTTTCATGTTATTTGTAGCTAACCTATAATATATTATAAAATTTAAGAGACAAAATTAATCTAATAACGTAGAAACATGTATGGAAACACCATAATCACCATAATTAACACACATTCATGGTGGACATTAATCATATTTATCCTAACAATTGAAGAGAATGCAAAGGGGATTAATAATAATCAAAATACCAAAAAAAATAAAAAAAATCAATTACATAAAATAACAAAATTTATATTGAGATTTATGAGACCAAAATTCCTTGAAAAGGGATAGGGCATTGATTCTACACTCTATGAAGAGAATTTTAATCTTGAACTATATTTTTATTTCTGGCCATCCAAACTTTCCAACAAATATATTTAGGCAAAGGATCCCAAAGATGCTTGAAGAAATTTTTATTTTGCAATGATCCTAAATAATGACAATCCCAAAAGGTGTAGTACTCCTTGTTATGGATGGCCAAATCAATCGATCCCAGCAAAGCATTTTTCCATATTGAGTGAATGAAGGGACATTCCAAGAACAAACAAAAGATAGACTCTAACTGAGAAGAACAAAGAGGACACCAAGAAGGACTAATTATTACCCTCTTTAGGATTTTTAGCAGGTAATATTTTCTGATGCAATAAAGTCCAAAAACATATTTAGGGGGACTATTTGGAGTACAAATATTTTCCCACATGCAAGATTTTGGAAGGATTCATTATGGGAAAATTAGTTGCAAATAACTAATGCAACTAGAATTATAAAATGGTGAACTATATTTAAGCATAATGCCTAAAAAGAAAATAGGAGTGATATTCCTCTGAAAATTCTATTACTTGATAAACAAATAATATATTTTAGGAACTCTGAGTAATAACATTTTAATCACAAAACATGAATTTATGGCATATAAAAAAAGGGAGAACTAGAAACAGCCATTACCCAAAATTGCTTTTATTTAACAGAGTGGCCATTCACCAATGTGGAACTATGGTACACAGGCAATCATATGAAGAGAATAAAAAATAATTTTATCAGGGCTCATTTCTCAAAAACATTCTATCAAAAGAATAGTTGATAACTTGGGCAGAGCCCTAAATCTTTTATAAAACTAAAACAAACATAAAACCAAGGAATTTTTCAAAATAACCCCACAGAGGGTATTGACTGTATATACATACACATAATAAATGGGCAATTAAAAAATTGGAAACATAGCCTATGTCCAAAAACAATTATCTATATATATATATATATATAATTATTATTATATATATAATATAATATAATATATATATGTAATGTATGTATGTATGTATGTATGTATGTATGTATGTATGTGTATATGTATATGTATATGTATAATGTATATGTATATGTATATGTATATGTATATGTATATGTATATGTATGTATATATGTTGTATGTATGTTATGTATATATATTATATATATAATACGAAAAAGTATGGAAAACTTTGTCGAAACAATCTTACCCAACAAAGCTTAAGGTTCTGGAGTTTATGTTTAATTTTCTAAAACGACATTTATGGTGTTGTTACCAAAGTTTATGTTCACAATAAATATCTTCGCATAGGGATTCCCTACACTTCATCTGTTGTTAATTTGCAGCGTTCTAAAGGAATACAACTATCATTTCAATTCTGCATTCACCTGATTACCTTATCCTTCCTAATGGTTTTTATTGTTTTTTGTATTAATTGCCTGCTCTGCCTGGTACGTGGCATGAGTAGGTCCATCCCACTGCAGTTCCCTTCCTCGATCACTTCGCTGCATCAATGGTGGGGATCCAAGTCATTGAATCCTACGGCTATGATTAATTCTGAGTTTGTTCAAGCTAGCTCTCGGGAAAGAGGCTGCATTTTCCTCTTTCGGTCCAGAGCGCTAGCTCCGCTTTCCTCTCTATTTCCGTGAATTGGTTCCTTCTTTCATCTTGACTGTGACCATCTTGGGAGATTTTTTGGCACAGCGAATAGTTTCAACTCTGAATGGTGGTTCCAGTGTAAGAAATCATTGTTTATTTGCTTCTGTATTATCTCTTCTCTGCGGTTTACAGTTTCAGTGATTTATGTTTTCCTGATTAATTCAATTCAGATACTAATGCAATTTGTGAAACCTTTGCTTGTAGATTTTGTCTCAAAGGATCCAAAAGCTACCTGTCAAGCAGTAGAGTGGTCACCCTACTAGGTTCCAACGCTCAAGAAGTTCTAGGTAAGAGGTTACCGCCGGTCCTTTGGTTACTTGGCTGAGATGTTCGTCCTCTCCACGGATTTGATGTTTATACTTCTCGAATCTTTTGTAATTAAGTTCAATGGAAAGTTGTATAGTTGATAGCCAAGCACTAAGAAATTTTCATTTTACCCTCTGTCAAAATGAGGGTTTGATTTCCGACTTCAATTGTAAAGTCCAAGTTAGCTGAGGGTTTGATTTCTGGCTTCAATTGTAAGTCCGAGTTAGCTTATTTCTTTGAAGGGTTCTCCCATGTCGAGACCCCTTGTTTTAATCTTGTTTTCTTTCACATTATCTTGTGTTTGTTGAGAATCTCCTCAAGATAAAGATTATGTTTTGCTTCTCTTATCAATGAGACTAAGCTTATTGTTCCGCTGGTTAATAATTTATATTCTATGGATGTTGTATTGGTTATGGGCTTCTACTGGATATCAAGGTTTTAATGGTCACCTTCTGTAATATAATCACATGGTTCCTAATATGAGCTTTCATGGTTTTATGCGTATATTCATGAAAATATTCATATGTATTTATGGTTTTTTCCACGTTCCTTCTGAATTATATTAATGTTATTCTTGTGCTCTGCTTTGTGCATTTATTCACTATATTTACCATTGTTATTTTGTTCAAGGGTATTGGAACGTATTACTAGGGTACCTCTGTCTAAATTTCCATTTGAAACTATTGTTTATGTAGAATGTTTATGTTATTGAACTGTTATTGCTGTCGGCCTTTGCTATCTTAGATGCGAGCTATCTCCTTCTTTTCTTGCCGTTGTTGTTCTGGCGATGGTTTAGTTATTATCTCCTTCGAGGGTTACTTTAATCTTCCAGTGTTGAATATTTCCTGCCCTTGTAGGCTTTATGGGGTTTTCTTCAGGGTTTTGAATTCCTTCATTAATATGATTTCCTTTCGCATAGGTCGACTCGACCTCGGGTTTGGGTTCCGGTCTCTCTTTGTTTCTTTTTTTTTATCTCAGAGTTTTTCTCAGGTTAACTATCGGTGGGAACAACCCCCTCTGCTTGACGTATTTCCATAATTTCCTGGTAAATTCCTTCTGGTGCAAGCATCTTTGTTCAAATTTTGTTGGTCATAAGATTTTAAGTTACAAATTCTAGGTTACCCTTAATCCTCTAACGTAATTATTTTTCCAAATTTACATTACTCTGCAACAGTATAATCTTGCAATACTTTTACGATGTGGCTACATATGTGACATCTAGTTCCTGCTTGTACCCAGCTTGTGGACACCCTACAGTTTTGAGACAAACATTGTCTAATCTTCCAACATTGAAGATTTCCTGCCCGTGTAGGGTTTATGAGGATTTCTTCAGGGTTTTGAATTCCTTCATTAACATGATTTCCTTGCATAGGTCGACTCGACCAGGGTTTGGGTTCTAGTCTCGACCTAGGGTTTGGGTTCCTTTTCTGAGGTTAACTATCAGTGGGAACAACCCCCTCCACTTAATGGATTTCCATCATTTCCTGGTAGATTCCTTTTGGCGCAAGCATCTTTGTTCAAATTTTGCTGGTAATAAGATTTTAAGTTACAAATTTTGGGTTACCCTTAATCCTCTAAGGTAATTATTTTTCCATATTTGCATTACTCTGCAACATTATAATCTTGCAATACTTTTACGATGTGGCTACATACGTGACATCTAGTTCCTGCTTGTACCCAGCTTGTGGACACCCTACAGTTTTGAGACAAACATTGTCTTTAAAGAATGGGTTTTCTATAGCTATGGTAGTTCATTCTTTCCCGTCATCTCTTTCTTGTTTATCTGTTTACTACAGTACTAAACTCTCTACTGTTTATAACTCAGGAACCTTATAGCGTAAAAGCAATTCATTAAATTACTGTTACCTCTGCATTTTACATTCAATTGAGGTTATTAAACAAATGGTCTTTCATTTTCTGTAACGGTCTCGTTTTCTTAGCTATGCAGACACGGTTGCTTATTCTTTCATTTACTGCTAAAGTCCTATACAGTCACAATAATAGTTTTTCTTTTTCTGTAAAAGTCTCTTTTCTTTTTAGCTAATATTATTAATGTAATTGTAAGTATAAATAAACTTAAATTTATATTGATTTAAATTTAAATGAAATACAAATAGATATATTGTATAGAGACAAAATTCATATTTTAATACTTTAATTCATAGTTACCGACTAAATAAAATTCAATAATGAAAATTACAACTATTTAATAATATCCTTAACAAAGAAGACAATTAAGCTAACCATTAAAACTGCTACAACTTATATAATGTAATATCAATAGAAATTAAATTTCTATACAATTTTTATACTACAAAAATATACAAATTTCACATTATCATACATTTTATATTTAAAATAAAGTTAAATAGTTTTTGAAAATATAAATTGTTAATTAATAATTAACTAAAAAAATCAAATTCTTTTTATTTAACTTGAAAAAATATATCTGCACATATTTAAAAATTATTAATTTATAAACTAAAAATATAACATATATCAATATTATGTTTTAGCCATATAAATCATAACGCATAAGTTAATATATATTACTATGAATTTCATTAAAGATTTGTCGTCTAATTTACGCTCCAAAATTTCACTACAATTGGTAGACACAGTGCTATATGCACATACATGGTAATGGTTAAAAATGCATTAAAGTTGTTAAATAAAACTAATCATTGCTAAGTAAACTATATGAAAAAAAAAAAGAATATACAACATGCACATACATATTAACTTAAAAATGTATTGAGACTAAAAAAAACACATCTGCAAATTGAAAATATGTTAGGATGATTCTTGTGTTCACTAAGTCATTTGATGAAAAGGGGCTCAATATTTAGATTCATACCTAAATGTTCATCTTGTTTTAGATATAGTCGGTTGTTTAATAATAGCAAACATGGAAATTGTTTTTGTTAGGGTCAATAATAACAAACGTGGAAATACCCGGATGCGGGTGGCATTAACAGTTATCAATGACAAACTGCACAATTAGAACATCTGGCCTGACGGATGGCAGGCGAATGATTCATAGGATACGCGTCGTAGGATGGCGAATTAAGTTCAAGGCAGATGAAATTAATATCGAGCAGTCTCGAATATGGTCTGGCATTAATGCGAGCATGGTTGCACAGCAAACAAGTTGGCTTATTGGCATGGATTCGCACAATGCCCCTGTCTCAGCCGCTAGTTCTTTTTATTATGAAGCAGAGTCGCTTCAGCACCTCTGCTTGGTCTTTCGAGTCTGGCTGTTAGCTTGGATTTGGAAGCTCCCTGTAACTTTCCGCGCTCCTTCTGTTCCTGGCCTACTTTGCCTCAGTTGCTCTCCCGGCACATTTGCCTCTCTGACTATGCCTCGCAGCCAAGGAATCCCACGTTGAGATAGCCACATAGGGAACAGAGATCGCCCTTCTCGCCCTGCTCCATAGAATGTTTCCCCTATCGCCTCAGCTCCCCCTTCTTCTCCGCCTCCGGATCAAGCTAGCCCTATCCCGAAAAATTCACTCCAGACCTCCAGGTTTACTTTTCAAATTCGGCTCAACAGGCCTGTTTTGACAGCAAGTATTACCATAATTGTCTCGGAGGAGGAGAGAAACCAGCTCAGCTCGACTCCAACTATCTCCACCCACTCTCAGGAAGATAGTGTTCTTCAAGGGGACTTGACTAGGATGGTGTTCCATGCGGATCACATGCAAGAGGATGCCCCTGTTTCGGAAGCGCCTCAGCAGCCAATGGATCCGACTCAAAGTGATATTCTGGCCTGCAGGCCGTCTCAAAGGGCAGTTGGTATTTTAAATATGGCAACTACTCCTGATGGAGGCGCACAGGCTTATGATGAAGACGGTTTCATTACCTGGGTAGCTTCTACCAGCCAGGTGAACGAGGACAAGTCAGCTTCACCAACATGCAGATTAATCATGTCTCTTCTCTCCCAGGTGGCCTTCTAGCCTATATGCTATGCAATTTTGGTTTTGTGTCTTTGATTCTGAAGTTAGATGTCTGTGTCTGGTTCATTCTCACGCAACAGGCAATGGCAACAGGCAATGGCAACATCCAATATAGGTTCTACTTTTTGTTATAAATATGGCTATGCTAGTTGCTTTTCTACTTTTTTGGTTAATGAAGGGCATGACGACCTCAGTCCTGGTAAAATATTTCAGTTTGTCAGAGCCCAAAGTCAAAATTTTGAAGTCCATACTGTAAATTTGGTTGAAGGCCTAAACTGTAATGTCCCTGAGTTCCTGGTTGAGGAATGGCCTTGGCCTCCTCTGAGGTCTTGACCTCATTATATATATTTTTACACCTTTTTTAATAGAATTATTATTTACGAAGAAAAAAAATAACAAAAGTGGAAATAATCTCGGATAATATTATTAATATAATGGAAAAATGGTTGAAATTATGGAATTAAACCAGCTGCATTGAAGCATTCCAGATACAAAGCTCTGGGCTTTCACTACATGGAAAGAATCAAGCCTGAAGAAGGACAACCCAGTGAGGAGACAAACAGGCGAAGAGGATCTTTTGATAAAACAGGCGTAAGCAATATTGAGTTGAAGCCAGTTATTTGATTTTCAACATAGAGGTGGTTTGTTTAACAAAAGGGCCCTGTTTTGTGTTCTTCTGACTGGTATTTTCTTCATAGATATAATGGAAGCCATATATTATATGGCTAATCTTCTTTTGTATCCTCTGTGTTTCCTCAACGAGTAATCCCTTATTGCGATGCGTGTGCAAGTGAAGGAGAACCCTTCCACATTACGTAGTGGCTCCTTGGTAGTTGCATATCTTTAAGCCCATTTTCCCAGGATTTCCAACGTCATCACAATGTAATCATTCGGAAGCTTCATAGAAGCACTGAACAAGCCATACATATACATTTCTTGTGATAGCAATCCACAACCTACAAAATACAAAGATTTCATAATCAAATTCAATCAAAATTTGTTACCCCAACAGACTAGAGAACTGCAAAAAATATAAAAAGAAACTTAACAGTATTGCCTAGGAATTCAAAGTCGAGCTCTTTGTGGTACCTTGGAACATCTCCTCATTTGACATTTGCAACAGAAAGAGCTAATATCATACTTTTCCTTTCAATGAACACCGATACAAATAAGGAGAACTGGGAAAAATGCAACCGCAACACCTGTAGTGTAATCATCCGGAAGCTTCTCTTTCAAAGAATGGTAGTTGTAAAGAGTTAGTCGCGAACCGTTACACTCGGAAGCTTCTCTTTCAAAGAATGGTAGTCGCAAAGCATTAGTCGTGGACCATTACAGGTAATAACCAATGCATACCACCCCGCAACTAACTTGTAACTAATTTGTAACTATTTTGATCTAACGGTTGAAATTTGTGCAATCGTCTAACATCTAATCATATGGCGCACAAAGATGACACGTAGGCAAGGAGGGGAGTTGATTTCAGAGGGGAACGCCTTACGGCGTAATTATGTTAAATTTTTTTATATACTTTAGTGTTTTAGGATTTTAGAGATTAAGTTTATTTATAATTAAAAATATTTTTTAAATAATAAAATTTACATCGATTATTTTATTTTAAAATTTAAACATGATTTGATTTTAGATAATGAAAATGATCATTAGTCTAGATTAATTTCAAAAGGATTAAATTTTATTTTTTAGTGTAAAATTTTAGTAAAGGGGATTTGAAGAGATTTGATCTTTTCAAATTTCAAATTTTTATGTAAAATTTTAGTAAAGACTTATATTGAGAAAATTTTGATTCCTCAATAGATCTAAGACTGGTTTTAATTATTAATGATTAATAATTATAAATATTAATTTTATTTTTATGTAATTTCACCAAGTCAAAATGTTATAATATATATATATATATATATATATATATATATATATGACCAAGTCAAAATGTTTAGATAACATAACATAATAGGACATTACAACATTTCTTCCATAGTGAGTTGAAGAGTATATGAACTCTCGCATATGAACTCTCGAGTATATGAACTCTCGCATATGAACTCTCGGTATATGAACTCTCGGTATATGAACTCTCGCATATGAAGACTCACATATTGAACAGTTCGGTTATATTGAACGGTGTGGTTATATATTGAATGGTCTCTCGCATATATTGAACGGTGCGGTTATATTGAACGATTATATATCCAGCATTTGAACTCGACTCTAGGCAGATCATAAATCCATTATATTACAGCGGAACTCTCGCATATTAATGTGATAATTCGCATATATATATCGAAGATCGGAAAACAACGGAACTCTCGCAGTTTGTCTACAGATATAAACAGTCTCGCATATATAAACAGCGGAACTCTCGGTTTAGGTTATATATAAAGTCTCTCGATATAAACAGCGGAAATCTCGATATAAATACAGCGGAACAGTGCAGTCTTCGATATATATACAGCGGAACTCGCATATATAAATAGCGGAAGTCTCGGTTCGGTTATATATAAAGTCTTTCGATATAAACAGTGGATCTCTCGATATAAATACAGTGGAACAGTGCAGTCTTCGATATATATACAGCGGAACTCTCGCATATTAAGGGGATAATTCACATATATATATATTGAAGATCGGAAAACAGCGGAAGTCTCGCAGTTTGTCTACAGATATAAACAGTCTCGCAGTTATAAACAGCGGAAGTCTCGCAGTTTGTCTACAGATATAAACAGTCTCGCAGTTATAAACAGCGGAAGTCTCGCAGTTTTTCTACAGATATAATCAGTCTCGCATATATAAACAGCAGAAGTCTCGGTTCGGTACCCTCGTTCCGGTTCTAAGGCTCCGCTCACATACATAAATCCAAAGCTTGGAGATCTTGGCTCGCACATCAGGTTCGGATATCAGGTGCGCACATTCCTTACCTTTTTCTTTTCTAATACATATTTGCTCATATAATTTCAAGTATGAATATTTCACCACAGTTACCAAAGATTACCAAAGGCAGACCTAGCACAGTTACACTACAAGGCCTCTATGAGTATATAGAGTCTTTAGAGAAACGTAGAGAAGAAAGAGAAGCCAAGTTACAAAAAGAGTTAAAAGCCGTGATGGAAAATAAATTTGCATCTCTTGAAAACACTATCCAAAAACAAATAGAAAATAAAATAGAACAACTGGAGAATAAAATGGAGGCAATGGAGACTAGATTGCATGTTATAGAAAAACAAAACCAAGATACTAACCAACCATCCCAGCAAGGAGACGCTGATACCCTAGAGGGTCTTAAAATGAAAGACATGATTAAAGAATTAGAAGAAAAAGTTAATAGCCGCCTCACCCTAAATAGTGTGGTAGATAAGTTAGATATTAAACCAATTAAAGACGAAATGAAAAAATTAATAGAATTAGACCACGAACGTAACAAAAGGACCTTAAACCTTATAATCTTCGGTTTAAAAGAGGAAGAAGATGAGGATACTTTAGCCTTAGTCCAAACAAAATTACATAATAGATTACAAATTGAAACAGTGTGTCTCACAGAAGCAACAAGGTTGGGGAAATTAACCGAGAATAAAGGAAGATTAATTCGCATAAAGGTGAGATCCACTAATCATAAGCACAACATACTTAGTAAAACCTCAAGTCTAAAAGGAATGGGAATATTCATAAATGAAGATCTCATTCCAGAAGATCAAGCAGAATTAAGAAAGGAGGTTCAAA
>APFE031055121.1:4687-17890 GCA_000404065.3 Pinus taeda
TGTCTAGACTACCTCTGTCCTAAGAAAACATCTTTTTGTAATTTTGATTAAGTTGTCAGTTTTATCATGCATATGCTTTCACTATTCTTTACTGTGCAGGGGTGGTTCAAGGAGGAGGAATGCTTGGAAAAGGTTGGGAAGGTTTCGAGAGGGTCTAAGGAGTCCCCAACACCCTTCCAGAGAGTTTCACAAAGTTTGGCTTTCAAGCAACCTCATTTGTGAGCTTCTACAAGAAGTCTGCAGGGGTTCTAAAAGATGTTCAGAGATTTCTACAGGATGTTCAGAAATTTCTATAGGATGTTTAAAAAGTGGATTTTAGTGGATGGGTGAGTGAGGGAAGATGCATGGATGGATAAGGAGGTAGGATAGGGGCCTGGAGTGACCTGGAAACTGGTGGGTGGAGTGGGGAGAAAGTGTAGAAGGCTGACTTGGCTTAAAGAAGGCTAAGGCAATGATTGAGCAAGTAGGTAGGGTTACGTGGAAAAAAGGACAGATGGGAGACGAGGAACCAGCTAGGAGATGGAACAGGTGGCTCAGATGATGTTTAGATGGGTGAAAGAGTGGTGGAGATGCCCTGCACGGTGTACATTCAACTGAATCAACAACGTCTTGCAAATGATCAAAATCCTACCTAATCTAGTCTAACTATCAATAACATGAATGAACAATAGCTTTATTGGAAAGAAAACCATGTACATCAACTATGAAAAGAAACATTTCAGAGATCTAAACCCATAACTAACTTCTGCAAAGGAAAACAGTACACTAAGGATTATATGGTCAAGCAAGCTAGTGTTTTTGTTGGGGCAACACTGTTTCTTCAATTCCAGCCCCTAATCCAATAAGGATGAGGTGAAACCAAGAGTGTGGTTGTCCCTTTTCTTTGGAGATTTTCCTGTTATTATCTTACCAAAACACTTGAAGCAATTCTATTCATAAACAATGATCTATTCAAGAAACACAACTAAATCTGCCTAACAGAAATACGTTTCAAATGCATAAAGGGAAACAATGATGCATAAAGGAAAAGTAACAGTACAGAAAGGAAGCCCTAGGCTCTCAGGTTGGGCCCAATCCTGAGAGCTATGGCTCCCATAGAAAACTCAGAGTTGGTATAAAATTGGATTGCTTATTGTCATCAAAAAATAGTCATAAGAGTTATGCCAAAAATGGCTATAAGAGAACAAAGTAAAGCTAATAGCACTGTAGTGCAAAATGTGCAATGGTTTCAAAAGTCCCTTATGAAGGTTGAGGCCTCCACATTTATACATCACGAGGGCCCTAGCTGGCCTCCTAAATCTATGGAACTCGGCTATCCAAACTGTGAGTTAGACAGTCCCTTCCAAAATCTGCTTGGTTGCCTTCTAGATTCGGTTTTGGTGGCCTTTGGAGCTCGGAGTTGGGGGTGAAGATCCCGAGGAAGGGTTATTTAATGCCATAGACAACCCCCTTACGAATCCTCACCTCAGGCTTGGCTGTCTTCTAGCCCATGATTGCTCGGTTTTGCTCCAACATGTGTCAAAAAACCTAAAATGAGCACGTGTTAGCCACCTAGGAAGAGTGACTACCCTTATTCACACAAATGACATAAACATACTGAAAATAATGTATAAGCTATGAAAAATGAAGGATTGAACAAGGACTGAACAAGGATAATTAGGCCAAATGAGCCCAACAAGTTACCAATTTTGGGGCTCATCAGACTCCCCTCCAAAGCCCCAGAAATACCCAGAAATGGTTTGGCCCAACTCCAAGCCAAAACTGAGCCCACCAAGTGATGCAGACTCACCAAGTTAACTGGCAATTCGCCCTGCTATAAGAATGAAGATTTGAGACCCGAATATTGCTCGAAAAATTCTATAAAATTAGCCACAGACTCCTCTCAATAAACCCACAAAAACATAGAAAGGGTTTGGGCTGAATCCAATGTGCCCCGGTGACCCCAAGAAATGTGTATGGTTCTAACTAGCTGGAAAAACGCCCTGTAGAAATAATTATGCTATACAAGGCTAATCAATTACTATAAAAATGTCCTCCAAGCCCTGCAAATCACTCCAAGCCTCTTTATTTCTCCTTAGCCCGAACTTCCCAAATCTCCTTGTTAAAATGTATGCGCAGTAGTTGTCGAGAAACCCTTGAAATAGATAAATTCAACCCTCCAAAATTCAACACTCTCAGCCTTGCAAATCACCAAAGAATAACTCGCCCTCCCAATGGATAAATCTTTGCAAATTCTTCAGCCAAAACTCCACTATTTTCTAGCTTCTCTCAGCCACTTCGAATTTCCTTTTGCATCCTAAGAGAAGCATGCTCGAGTTGGAAATGGTTTGCAATGTAGCTCCTAAAGAAGCCCTGAGACGGACTCCTTCTTACTCCCCTAGGGTGACACTCGAAGTTCACTGAAGGTAGAGGTGGAATTCTTGCTCGAAAATTCCTTGTGTTGAACAACATGGTTGTCTTGGCTAAGCAACTCAAGAGAACTAATGTTGAAACTATAAAATGACTAAAGATCCCCCAAATGAGAGCCTCCTTGCTCTATTTATAATTGTTAGCCTCTCTCTCCCTTGGTGGCCCCTACTTTCCACTAGTTCATCCCCTTTCTTTTTCTCTCTCTTGCTCCACAAGTGTGCATTCCCTTTTTGTCTCTCTTGTGACCCCAACCTGCCTATGAGATGTAATCTTACCTTTTCACCCAAGCTCCTCAAGTCGAAATCATATTTGAAACTCGAACTACAAAATTTTGCTATGCCTAGTACCTCCCCAATAAACTTCGTTAATCTCCTCAAATGAAAAATCAAAATTGGGGATATTACATATTCCATGTCCCAAGTCATTTTACCTTGACCTCATCAGGGACATGCACAAAAAAATAGATAAAGAGCAGACCACTTTGGTACCACTAATCTAGATTTGTGAAGGGAACAAAATGAAATACAAATTTAAAACAAAAACACAAAGATACAATAAAACTTGACTTCTATTAATAAATGGAATGTGTTGAAACTGTAAATAATGCGGTATGAAACAAAATTGCTCATATAGTGGTAGCTTATCTTTGAGAAGGGATGTGGCAGCTATGCACATTTGTTGGAGTACATTACAATAAGGCCGAAAGACCCTTTTTAACATAAAGTGGCAATGAGGAAACCCTAAACATCCAAAATCCTAACCTAAGGAATGCAATGCTAAACAATTTGTGCCTCTAATGGGGTTGGTATATCAACTTCCCAAGGTCATAACTTTTGCATACTATCACCATTTTGTGTGGTTGGTATCGTGTTGGAATGGTCTAACTGAGAAGTATGCATTTCGACTGACCTCAAGAAAGAGCCTACGACTATTTCCTAGGCCCATGCTATGTTAAAAATATGTTGTTTAGGTCCTTAAAATAGCATTGGAAGTTCATAACCCAAAAAAGTGTAGCAAAACCAACCGATTGACCTGTTGGACCCAAATAATATTATTAATAATAATAGTAATAAATAAATAAGTGACAATGGCTCATGGTTTATGTTTTTGACTCAGGTATTGCCCACAGTTTCTTCTAAGCATCTCAACTATAAAAGGAGGATGAAGATCGAGAGCAAGGCATGGAATTTTTGGGGTTGTCTCTTCATCAATAGTTTGAGAGCTCACGCGAGTTTTCAAGGGAGGATTTTCAGGTGAGATCCTCAACTTCTCTTCGGCGGGATTTGATCTCTCACCCTAGGAGGTAACCCAACTTCTGTGGTCCTTCCTCTCACCCTAGCTGGTCTGATGTATTTTTTATTTTATTTTATTTATTTATTTTTATTTTTTTCTTATTTGTTTGTTTGTTTGTTTTTTTTTTTTTTTTGGAGAGGGTTTTTGGGCATCATCTGTCAACCATGTCACAGTTAAATTGCCTCTGCAGTATTATCTATGATCAAGTAGAAGGGGGAATAACCCAACATTCTGATCGAACCAAGAGGTATGAGCCTTGGCCAACTGATTAAATTATCGACCCACCTCCATGACCAATGAACAACCTCTTATGTTCAGAAATGAAATTATCATCACGAAGGGAGACGAACTGCCTATGTTCGCAACCGGAGAACATTGTGCTCCGCTGAAAATCCGCAGTTGGAAATCGTGGGGTCCGCTGGAGTTGTAGCAGAATGTTGGAGCTGAACTGGATGAGGGTGCCGAATAACGTGTTTCAGAAAGCGCAGATTAGAATGGGAGCATGACACACAAGGGAAAGAGGGGGCCGCAAACCTTGATGCGAGCAACTGATTTAGTCTCGGAGCAGCAACACGCCAATAAAGAAATCACCCACTGCGTCAACTGTGGTAAAAATAACCTAGCCAATAGTCTATTCTATGTTATCCAGAGGTTGCTTATATCTTTAGTTTCTCTTGTTTAAATTTTTAATGCGCCCAAATTATGGATGGAGCTATTCTCAATAATGAAATGGATTCCCTTTGACTCAATTTGTGCATATAAGTGTTGGGTGTATTGTTTACTGGAATTTTCAATTCTCTAAATATTAGCTAAAGGTTTATTACAGTGGTATCAGATCCACTACCGTGGCTAGCTGTGGGATGCTAAGAAGGGTGAAAAAAAAGTGATTACTATCAATTGGAAGGGAAAAAAGGCTAGAAGTCAAGGCAAAAACAAATACTAAGGAGAGTCAGAAGAATAAAAACCAATGGGTGATCAGGAAAGTTCTAAACTTGCAAATGCATTACAAAATATTGCTGCCACTCAAGATACCATTATGGAACTTCTTAAACTATATATGGGGAAAACTAATGTGCAAAGCAATAATGGGGAAGGTGGTTCTCATTCCGAAGGGGATGGTCCGTCACATGAACTGGTCAACATACAGGGCAACGGTCCATCACAAGAGCATGCCAACCCGCGGAGCAACCCTTTCAGTTGACCAACCATGCCACCATTCTTGGATGATTTCTCTAGAGAGCAAGACTCTCTTTCACCAATTGCAGAAATAGTTACAACTTGGATAAAGGAGTATGATAAGTTGCCTCCCAATGTTAAAGCTACCTTAACCGCTAATGAATATTAGTACATGAGGAGTAAACAACATAGGAAGACAACCACATTTTGGGGCCCTTCATTAAACAAGGATTTGCAAAAGGCAGTGGGAAAGAAAACTCTTCCTTATTTTGAGGGATCAACAAAATGTTCAGCGCAGTAGTGGGTGCAGAATCTGGATACATATTTCCAACTCAATCCCATGCATGAGAAGGATGCCATCAAATATGCCACACTTCATCTTGATGGAGAAGCACACAAATGGTGGCAAAACGACATGGTCACTCTAGGGCATACAAGCATCATCTCCTATACAGAATTCACGTAGAGATTGATAGAAATATTTGACAGGAAGGACCCTAAATTATACTTTCAGGAGCTTACCCAACTTCGACGAACAGGAAGCCTAGAATCATATATCACCGAATTCCAGAGACTGGCGGTAATGGTCACCGACCTCTCAATGGCTCTGATTGTTATGTTATTTATGGAAGGGTTGTCAGAACCTCTGCGTGGTTGGGTCAAAACCTACTAACCCGTGACCTTGCAGGATGCAATCAACAAAGCAAGAGACATGCAAGATACAGTACCCAAGGCCAGGTTCCTACCAAAACCAACTGTCCCTCAAAAGGGGAAAGAAATCAAGAAGCAACATAGGGAATCGTCTGGAAAGAGCTAGTTGGATGATGAAACCAAGAAAGACCTCAGAAGGAGAAGGTTGTGTTTCTCTTGTCAGGAACCTTGGGCACCAAGGCATCGATGTACAAAAGGGAAGGTCCACTATATTGAAGTATTTTCTGAAAGCGAAGACGAAGATGAGCAGCCATAATCGAGTCAAGGAGAATTACAAGGCATGGGGGCAATACCAGACGAGACCCAGGAAGGGATTATTGCCTCTCTTAGAGGGTTCCCATGGTATCACACTCTTTGGGTCAGGGGCACTACACAGGGACAGAAAGTGACAATGTTGATCGATGGAGAGGCCTCCCACAACTTCATTGATGCAGAATTTGTAGCTATAAGGGGACGTCGATAGAAGAATTTGGGGGATTTACAGTTCTGATCCCTGGAAAGGAGGAGCATAACTGCATGCCATGCACTAAAATAGTCCCTAATATGAATCTATCAATGGGGAACTACAGAGTTACCAATAAAATTTTTGTGGTGGATTTCCCAGACTCTCATGTAGTATTAGGGGTTCAATAGCTATATTCAATTGGGACCCACACAATAAACTATCAAGACTTGGAATTTGCATTCACAGGGCCAGATGGTAAGAAGGTAATGTTGAGAGGAATGCATACATATCCGCCCAATATTGTGACATCCAACAGGATGGAGGAAGATCTTCGACATGGAGATATTATATGGGCAGTGGAGTGTAGAATCACATAGAAGAAATCAGTAGAACCACATAAGGAGTATCCCCCTGACGTCATGGCATTGTTGCAAAAACATCAGAAGGTTTTCGGAGATATACCCCTAGGACAACCACTAGACAGGGGATTCGAGCACACCATTGAACTAGAGGAAGGGGTCCACGCTGTCATCACTACCCCTTACTGACATCCTAAAGTATATAAGGATGAGATAGAGAAAGTAATCAAGGAGTTGGTTGCATTAGGACACATTCGACCAAGCTCGAGCCCCTTTGCTTCGTTAGTAGTATTAGTCAAGAAGAAAGATGGATCCTTAAGGATGTGCATAGATTATCGGGCTTTAAACAAGAAGACCATAAAGAATCGTTATCCTATCCCCAGGATTGATGAGTTGATGGATGAACTGAAAGGGGCCAAGTACTTCTCAAAGATTAACCTTCGCTCAGGTTATCACCAAATCAGAGTTCGTGATCAAGACATTCCAAAAACGGCTTTTAGATGCCACTATGGAAACTATGAATTCCTAATGATGCCTTTCGGATTGACCAACGCCCCTACGACATTTCAATAATGTACATCTTCACAAATTTGTGTTGGTCTTCTTCGACGACATCCTGATTTACAGTCGAACATGGGAGGAGCATCTACAACAACTGGACCAGGTTTTGGGGATTTTAGAGGCATAACAATTTTATGCCAAAATCTCCAAATGTGAGTTTGGCATGACATAATTATTATATCTGGGCCACATAATTGGAGGCCAAGGAGTCAAAGTGCACCATGAGAAGATTGAAGCCATTCTTAATTGGCCCACTCCCAAAAATGTAACGGAATTAAGAAGCTTCTTTGGTATTTGTACGTATTATAGGAATTTTGTTAAGGGGTATTCATAACTAGCAGTACCTCTTACTGACCTAACTAAAAGGGGAACCTTTGTATGGACAAAGGCGCTGCACAGGAAACATTCGAGCGCATGAAGGAAGTGATGAGTTCCTGCCTAGTTCGAGCCTTACCAGATTTCTCCCAACCATTCGTACTAGAGTGCGATGCTTCTGGGGAAGGAATTGGAGTTGTTTTAACAAAAAATAATCATCCAATTGCTTTTGAGAGTAGGAAGCTTTAGGATTATGAGTGCTCTTATTCCATTTATGATAAAGAGATGCTGGAAATTATGCATGCGTTGGCCAAATTCCGACCATATCTAGTGTGTAACAAATTCTAAGTCAAAACTAATCATAATAGTCTTAGATACTTCTTGGAGCAGAAAGGATTAAATGAATGGCAACAAAAATGGGTTAGCAAGATCCAAGCCTACGACTTTGAGATCGAATATGTCAAGGGCAAAAAAAATGCAGTAGCAAATGCCTTATCAAGGAGATCGGCTACATTCTCCCTCATAGACATTGAGGAAGACTGGAAGTCCCATATTTTGGTAGAATACTCGAAGAACCAGTCCGCTTGTGAAATCCTCGATGGACAATCAACAAACATCTGGTATAGAGTTGTCAATTATATCATCTATTATAAAGATCGGATCTATTTAGTGCTAGGGTCACGGTTGAAAATGAAGATCCTACAAGCAGCCTAGAACTCCCCTCTAGCGGGACATTCAGGATTTCTAAAGACCTACAGGACCATCAGGGAAAGTTTCACATGAAAGGGACTCAAGAAGGACATTATCAAATATATCAAGGAATGCGGGACCTGCCAGAGCAATAAAGTGGAACATACTCACCCCATGGGTCTGTTACAATCACTACCCATTCCAGAACAAAAATGGGAAAGTGTCTCCATGGAATTCATCATAGAGGGCTACCCTCATCCCAAAATAGAGATTGTATCTTCGTGATAGTAGATTGTCTGACCAAATATGCCCATTTCTTTGCGATTTCCTCCAGAAGTTCTGCATCTCAAATAACAGAGATATTTTTCTAGGGAGTATTCCATCTACATGGGATGCCCAAAACCATTGTCAGCCACCGTGACAACAGGTTCATGGGAGCATTCTTGCAGGAGTTATTCAGGTTGGCAGGCACAGAGCTCACTCCCAGTGCAAGTTACCACCCACAAATAGGTGGACAGGCAGAGGCAATGAATAAATGGGTGGAAGGTTATTTACAAAATTATGTCACATGTCAACAAAGGGCATGGACCAAGTGATTGTATTTAGGGGAATGTTGCTATAACACTAGTTATCACATGTCCATAGGAATGCCACCTTTCCTAGCCTTATATGGATATGAGGCATTATCTTTTGCAGACGCAACATTTGGAGATAGTAGGACACCTAGAGAAGGATTGGATCCAGAGATGTCAAGATATTCTTCGATCACTCAAGGATAACCTACAAACAACTTAGAATCGATAGAAGTTATATGCAAATTGACAAAGAATAGAAAGGAGTTTCAAAGTAGGAGATACGGTCTACCTCCAGCTACAACTGTACAAATAGTCCACCTTAAAGCAGAGGAGCAGAAAAGTTAAAACCATGATTCTACAGGGCTTATTGAGTTACCCGCAAGGTAGGAGAAGTGGCTTATGAACTGGAACTTCCAACAGAAAGAAGAATTCATAACATATTGCATGTTTCTTGCTTGAAGAAGGCAATTGGAGAAAACGTCAAGTCATCACCAGATTTACCCCTATTATATGAGGAGGGACATCTTCAACTAGTTCCAGAAGAGTTGTTGGAGGTTCGAAAGAAGAAGCTTCGAATCAGGGTTGCCTGCAAATATCTAGTATGATAGAAAGATTTTCCAGTCAAAGATGCCACCTGGGAGGGGGGAGCACATATTGCAACATCCAGCATTGAAAGTGCTTGAGGGCAAACAACTTCTGGGGCGAAGGATTGTGATATCCCCAACCAATTGACGGTTGGGCCCAAATAATAATAATAATAATACTAGTAATAAATAAATAAATAAATAAGCGGCCATGGCCCATGGTTTTTGTTTTTGACTTAAGTATTGCCCACAGTTTTCTTCTAAGCATCTCAGATATAAAAAGAGGATGAAGATCGAGAACGAGGCATAGAATTTTTGGGGTTTCTCTTCATCAATAGTTTTAGAGCTCCCGTGAGTTTTCAAGGAAGATTTTCAGGTAAGATCCTCGGCTTCTCTTCGGTGCGATTTGATCTCTCACCCTAGGAGGCAACCCAACTTCGATGGTCCCTCCGATCACCCTAGCTGGTCTGACGTATTTTATTTTATTTATTTTTATCTGGAGAGGGTTTTTGGGCATCATTTGTCTACCGGGTCACAATTTACATTGCCTCTGCAAGATTATCTATGATCAAAGGGAAGCGCGTCAACAGTTAGGTCCAGTTTTTGCCAGACGTCAGAAGGGGGAATAACCCAACATTCTGATCCAACCAAGAGGGACGAGCCTTGGCCAGCTGATTAAATAGCGATCCACCTCCACGGCCAGTGAACAACCTCTTCTATTCATAAGGGAAATCAACATTACGAAGGAAGACGAGCTGCCTATGTCCACAGCCAGAGAACATTGGGCTCCGCTGAAAATCTGCAGTTGGAAATCGTGGGGTTCGCTGGAGTTGTAGCCGAACATTGGAGCTGAACTGGACGAGGGTGCCGAATAACGTGTTTCAGAAAGCGCAGATCAGAATGGGAGCGTGGCACACAAGGCAAAGAGGGGGCCACGAACCTTGACGCGAGCAACCGATTTAGTCTCAGAGCAGCAACACGCCAATAAAGAAATCACCCATTGCGCCAACTGGTAAAAATAGCCTAGTCAATACTCTATTCTGTGTTATCCAGAGGCTGCTTATATCTATAGTTGCTCTTGTTTAAATTTGTAATGCGCCCAAATTATGGTTGGAGTTATTGTCAATAATGAAATGGATTCCCTTTGACTCGATTTGTGCGTACAAGTGTTGGGTATATTGCTTACTGGAATTTTCAATTCTCTAAATATTAGCTAAAGGTTTATTACATTGGTATCGTGTTGGAATGGTCTAACTGAGAAGTACACGTTCCGACTGACTCCAAGAAAGTGCCTACTACTATTGCCTAGGCCCATGCTACATTAAAAAAATGTTGTTTAGGTTTTTAAAATAGCGTTGGAAGTTTATAACCCAAAAAACTGTAGCAAAATTGTTAAGATGGAGAATTGTGATTTTAGCCAAGTAAATATTATTTTTTCTTTTGGTTTCCCTAAACTTTGAATCTCATAGTTTACACAATACTTTATAACATGACAATGACCAATTATTGTAATCCCTAAGCTAACCACAAAAATATTACCAATCTTGAAAATATAATTAATTATGATTAAATTATTTTTTATTTTAAAATTTAGTGTTCATTTTAAAATTTCTCCTCTAATTTAAAAGACGATTATCACCATTGTAACGATTATATGTTTTTACATTTTCAAACTATTCAAGATGAGACCACAGTTTAGCCATATATGAGGTGTTATGTTTGCCCTGAGAGGCTGGAGACATGGAGACATGTCACATATCATTCTATTTAAAAAATAGTAAAATAATAATTTAAATTTAATAATAAAAAAAATTTACCTTTTAACTTTTTATGTGGTATTTGAAACAAGAGTATCTTAATAACAAAAAATATCTTTTCCAAAGCTTTGAAAAAGATTCGTTGATGACATTGGTGTTGTCTGGTCGCATGGTCCTGATGAGCTGGATCGGTTCTTCAGTCATCTCAATAACCAGTCCACCGCCATTAAATTCACGATAGAAAAAGAAGACAATGGTTGTCTTCCGTTCTTGGATGTTCTTATATCTAAGAATGTGGATGGTTCCTTTTCTCATCAGGTGTTTAGAAAGAAGACGCATACTGAGCAATCCCTGCATGCTTTGTCCCATCATTTCCCCGCTCAGAAGTTAGGGGTTCTAAGCACACTTGCCACCCGTGCTGTCAGAATTTCCGATGAAGAGAGCTTGGAAACGGAGAAGGCTCATCTCCTAGATGTCTTCGTGAAGAATGGTTACAGTAGACACCTGGGTCAAAAAGCCTTCCTCAAGGCCAAGAAGGAGCCTTCAATCTGAAGAGATCCTAAAGATTGTGTCATGGGTGTTAACCTGCCTTACATCCAAGGGACCACTGATAGGATTGCGAGGATTCTGAGGAAGTACGATGTGCCCGCAACTTTTAGACCTCTCAATACTATCCGTGGCTCCCTCAGGTCGGTAAAAGATCCTATTGACCCTAAAGACATGAAGGGCGTCTATGTCATTCCTTGTTCCTGTGGGACACCATATATTGGTGAGACGGATCGCTCTATTAATCAAAGGATTAGTGAGCATTCGGCTGACTTAAGGCATGGTAGGACCAAGTCCTCAGCCCTGGCTGAACATGCCGGGAAGACTATGCATCATGTCTGTATCGAAGATGCTCAAGTCATTGTTAAAGTTGCGCAGTTTCACCATCGCAAATTTAGAGAGGCCCTTGAGATTGAGAAAAGGCCGAATAATCTTAATAGGGATGATGGCTGGAAGATTAGTAGTTGCTGGGTCCCAGCCCTGTCTTCCTAGCCTCCTCAGTCCCTTTTTTATAAGGTTTTAGGGTTTCTTTTTTCCCTCCCCTTAAGTGTTGTTTTCGGTGGTTGGTCCTTTTTCCTGTGATTTATTTCAATTTTTAATTTTTAGCTTTCATAACAAATATTTTTAATATATTTTTAGATTTTAAACTGAATTTATATATTCCCCTTTAATCCTAGCATCCCTATAGTATTAGTATTGTTTAGTCCTATTATTATTCGTTTTATGAGTTATTAATAAGATATTCCATAATTAATTTCGAGCCAATAAATATATTAACCTTATTTCAGTTATATTTGTAACTGATATTATTGGGTTACATTTAAACTTAAATATTAATTTTATAATTAGAATAATAATATTCATGAAATAGTTTAGTGAATTATATTTTTGTTTCTTGATTTCAATTATATATGTATATATAATTAATTACTACTAAACCTGTAGAATTGAAATAATAATTAAAAATAATTATTAAATAAAGGATATACCAATATTATTATCTTAATAACATATCATTATACGTGATCCTTTAAGCTATTATATCTAAGATGATTTTAATTCATCCTAATGTACCTAAGATTATAACTATAATATATATATATAGTGATTAATAAACAATTATAAATTACCATCCTTTATAACAAATTTATTTTAATTTCTAATATGTATTTAGCTTTATAAATAACGGTTGAGGATATTTTATTCAACTTTTAATAGTTTATAGAATTAGTTTATTTTAATCCCTTCTATTATCTTTATTACCTAATATTATTTATATTCGATTAATAGATTATATGTATCAATATATTTACCTGATCACCTGGGTATATTTATACTTAAATATTATAATTGGAATATTAATAATCAAAAATAAATTATTATATTATTAATGTACTTTCAATCGAACCATTAAAATGATAGATAATTATATAATAAACCATTAATATTATTTTAACCCAATATGGGATCGTTATATGTGTATATATATACACTTATTAATAAACAATTATAATTAGTTATATAGATAAATGATTTACTAACCTATAGGGGTTCTTTTCTTTTATACTTTTACCCAATTTAACTAATTTCTTGGTATAATGATAATTAAAGAATAATAATTATTTGACTAGGGTCATAAGGTCAAAGTTAGCCATTATCAATCTAGCCGTTGGAGTCTCTGCCCTAACTATTTAACTAGCTAACCTGGATCGGTTCTTCAACTTGTCCTGACGATGAACCACATTGGTTGGTTCGAAACGCGTCGACAAAAGATTATTTATG
>APFE031055124.1:0-11993 GCA_000404065.3 Pinus taeda
TTTTTATGTCGACCATTTCATTGGACATGGTCTTCAGAACTTTTTGCAATCCCTCCAAATCGAATGGATCTTTTTCTTGTTTCTTCTTGGACTCTTCTTTGAAGGTGACCTTATTAGACTTTTGTTCTTCTATCGCGGATTTCTTCTCTAAGGGTATTATACATTTCTCTACTGATATAGCTTCTTTAATGTTTTCGGCTAGGATTGTTTTATTCGCCCTGTCCACGAAGATTGCTATGTTTGATGGTAATGCAGTGATATACCATTCACATCGCACTTCCTCGCTGGGCTGGGAAGTAGTAGGAATTTTGTTTAGAATTTTATTGAAATGTAGATTGAAGTCTTTGATAGGCTCTCTAGATTCGGCCCTAAGATTGGACAGGTCATTGATTAACGTTGCCATAGACCTGTCGTCACCAAACTTGGTTAGGAATTGGTCTTGGAAGATGTCCCAACTGGTAATAGATCTAGAGGGTAATGAGAAATACCACGATCTGACTGTTCCTTGTAGAGTATAAGGAAACAGTCGAACAACAACATCTTCATTAGTAACCCCGTTGAGGTTAATGGATAGCATAAATTTGTTTATGTGCTCTGCTGCTAGCATGCCTGCTTCAGGATTGAACTTAGGCAACCATTTCTCAGGGTGGGCCGGTATTTGACTCAAGGGTGCAGGCATTAAGACTGCCCCAGGGTTGTTCCATGGAGACTGGGCCATTGCTGAACTGCTAACAGGGGGATTTGGAGAAGATGATCCCTGTGGTTGGGAAGATGAGGTTATCATGATCGCAGATGATTGAGGAGGAGTTGCAGGGATTCCACTGGGTGGATTGATAATGGTCCGGAGTGGAGGAGTGGATGATTGACTTCATGGTGGAGAGGTTGAGATGGATGATGTTGATGAAAGAGTCTCGCTATCGGACCCTTTAGGTGACTTCCTTGCTCTTTTCCTTTTGGGAAGAGGTAATTCGGTTGGCCGACACCAAACTTTTCACTCTTTAATCTGGTCAGGGGATGAGCAGGGTTATACTGCGAAGTCACGCTGCCTTGAGATTTATCAGATCTTTGAGGGGAAATAGAAAATCGCTGAAGTTTGTGAATCAGAGATTCGACTTCAGGAGGTTCAATAACAGATTGTTCTGAAATGTCAAGATTTGTAGCAGCGGTTGATGCTCTGGCGACTTCTAACTCTGGATTTAAGTGTACTGGAGAAGTCGGGGGAGATGGTGAGGGAAATTTACTCTCAGAATGGTATCTTGATTTGGATTTACTTGCCATTCATAGTTCAGGCCCTCCTTCTAGCGCCAAATATGTTGAAGGCCCCGAAAATCGGGTCAACAACAAGGGGGATACCCACTCGGTTCGGACCTTGGTTGGTAGCTCCTTATCCATTTGGTATAGCGATTCCGACTGGGGATACGGGACCAATTTCCCAATTCAGTGTGTGTGTGTGAGAAAGATGGGTATTTCTGTTCTAAATGGAATACTTCTATCATAATTCTAATCTAATGCTATGTTGTTGTATTCTAATAAACAGAAAAACATCAAAATTTATGCTAACCCGGGGTGTGATCTTTCTTCTATGCGATCTAAAAAGATTTCAAACAATAACTGGTAATAAAGATCATTCAACTATTATAAGAAAAGAATTCAATAAGGATGAACTACTTCGTATAATAAGTTAGACGAAACAGTTGTGAAAACTTATCACATAAATGAGCTATTCATACACTAAACATAAACAAATAGTTATCACCATACAAAAGTGCCAAATGATAACTCATGCATCCATGCTGTAATATATAAACAACTGAAAACTGAATATCACTTTAACGCATAAGCAGAAATGGTTAAGAGATAAAAGTACCATTTATAACTAGTCCTACTCATCAGCTTCAAGCGACAATTGATTTATCTCTCCTTGATTTAACATCCACTAAGAGTACAGAAGTGCAACATCAGTAGCAGATATCAAATGCAAATATCAAATAAACCCTGTTCCATTCATTCATCAAAACCTTCTTTGAGGGTGCAAAAGTGCATGTTCTGGGGACAAGTTTTTGATAAATTTCTGGACCCTTCTCTAAATGCATGAGAAGGGTTTAAATACTACTAACTAAATAACTTATTTACAGAAATTGAAGATTCAGTTTAAATGACCGTCCTTTTTCTAAGCAAAACTATTTCTAAAATTAAATATAATATCTAACTATTTCAAAATTTGCTCCTTAATGTCGCAAGCATTCAATATTTTCTTGAGTAGAGTCGGCTGACTGTCTTCCGTCTTTGGTTGAGTTAAGCAAACAGAATCGCCAAGAGCTTGCACTATCTTCTCAGCAAAATTGATGATATACTTGAGAGTCATCCAATGACTATGTGGCTTTACCATGTATGCCCGGTAATAATCCCATTTCAACTTGGTTAACCCTTGGATTGCTTCTGCTTTTTCTTTAGCTTTCTGTTTCCATTTTGTTTCTATTGCTGCTTCCTTGCAATTTTCGGGGCTTGTAGGCGACTGAGTAATTAGAAGCCTTCCTTTTCGAGCAAGTTTTCTTAGCGATGCGCGATTAGCACTAAGCGCTAATCGCGCATCGGAAACTGCCTCTGTTTCTTGATCCGGGCTTCCCTGATGCGTTTTTCACCTCTTGCGCCTTTTTCTCTTATCGGGTATAAAGCTCAAAATTTGTAAAAATAGTGATTCCGTGAGCTCTTGACCCTGAGCATTAAACTGTCTGTTTCTGGTATCAGCACCATTCAGTACCCATTCAACCATGGCTAGATATGAGAAATTTGTGATGGATGCCTCAGAAGAGTTATGCGGCTCTTTCTCTCCCTTAAGTGGATTAGTTGTGCCTTCCGAAATGGACATTAGAGTACTGTCTTTCCTCCTCATAGTTTCCTGCATACTGCCTTGTATAATGCTTTGTCCTTTGCTCCTGCAGTTTACAATTGAGGTGGAAGTAATGATAAAAATAACGACAAGAAAACTTTAAATGCCGAAGATATGTAAAACATGCCACCTTATGTGAACTAGTTCTTTGAAAAATACAACACCATACTTCATTAACAACTGGAAACAACTCATTAATTCGCATTAAAGCGCATGACCAGTTCTTGGCCTAAAAATGTTTTCTTGAATAATGAGCCAAAACCAACTGCGATGGAGAGTTCTTGTGATTTTGCTTTGCGATATTGCAGATCACTGTATTGCATTACCGCAATTGCATCGTGCTATTCTATCGCAAGGTTGCTTGGTCGCAATATCACAAGATCACGGATTGTAGGATTGCAAGATCACAGATTGCAAGATCGCGGATCGCAGGATCGCAAGATCGCGGATTGCTTAATCGTTATAATCATTATGTGTAATTCATGTGATTTTTGCGATGTGCGATATGCGATATCGCATATCAGTGATTTTAAGGTTTTTTTAATGTGAGTGCTTGTTAATGCATGCGATGCGATGGAGTTTCGCGTCGCAATCTCGTGTTTTTTATCATTTTTTCTCATTTAGAAGGTACCCTATCATTCTTTGTGCGATGCAATCTCTCTTAAGGAGTGAATTTATTTTCTTCATTATGAAACTTAGGTTTTTTAGATTCTTCAAAGGTATTTCCCTAAGTCCATGATGTTGTAAGTTTCATCTAAAAGGAAATATATCACTAATTGATTTTTTTCAATTTTTTACTAAGGGTCCCAACTTATTTAGTATTAGCAATAAAAATTCATAAGGAGGGGGTTTGTTGGTGGCCACAACAGGTTCTTCAGATGGTTTATAGTACTCTTCAGCGTCCAACAACGTAGCTCAAGTTGTTACATTTTCTGCCTCTTCTACAACTTATAATCGCCACTATCTTTGCCTCTTCTGCGTGCTAGGAGCTTCTTTTCCCTCTACATATTATGTGTGGGTGTGATATCTTCTCGAAACCTCTCCTGAGAACACATGTATCGCATGGGTTAATTAATCTCGTAGTCCCCCTTTTTTTCGTCCATGACCAAGTTCTCTCCTTCTCAATGGTTTTCACAGTAATCCCTTCATCTTGGAAAGTGCATCCCATGCTTCCTTAATGTTTTGTATTGTTTTGATCACTGAGGGAGTCAAAGGACATCTGCCCATGTCCCTTTTAATTTTAGTTAATTTATGGCACAATCATCCCACTCAACCAACCAGGACTGATATTTAAAATAGAAATTCCCTCAAGCAATATTTTTCCTCAAGCAATGGAATTTGTGTCCCTCTCTCAACCTTTTAAATTAATTACAATTTTTTACAAGAGAATTATTAACTATGGGATATCACAATCCTCTCCCCCTTGAGGGGAAAACCACCCTTGATGTTCAATAACCCTGTACAACAAGACATACTTGATAACAGTCATGCTAAGTCATGCAACTTTATATGTTCAACTCTTTGCAACATTTATAGCACTTTATACATTTGCTTCAACCATCAAATAAAAGGATGATATAAATTAAGTTATAGTTCAACCATTTTTTAATGATCCTCTTTGCAGTATTTTGATTCCTTAGGAATTTACATACCAACTTGGATTATTCTTTTCCATTGTTTCTATGTTAAGCCCTTTTGTTCCCCCCAACGAACAATTCTCGACTCATTGTTTTTGGGAACACACCCAATGTGCTTCTGACTCCAATCAACAACGCTCATGACAAAAAATCCAAATTTTATTTTTTCTCCTTCCCTTCTCTACTCTTCACTCCCTCAGTCCATCCGATTACTCCCTCTCCATGCAGTCACTCACTTTCCAAGTTCAGGCATCCCCTTCCCTACTTCTCAGTCCCTTGAATGATCCATCCCTTGGAAAGGCTTCCTTGCTCTAGAAGGAGTTCAAATATGAGGCATATCCCTACCTTCAAGACTATCATACAAGTCATAACATGCTTCATGGTGATCAATGAGAACCATTGGGTACTAATGTCCACAATGGATTTGTTCATGAAATATTTGGCTTTCTAATATTGCTCTCATTTCACCTTATTGTCAATTTTTTTCTTTTGAATGAGAAATCCCATATCCATTCCTACATCATAGGCACATAGATGTCATGAGATTCATCATAAAGAATGTGTAATAGTATTAAATCATACCTTATTACCAGTTTATTAATGTGGTGAACTTGGAATTCTACTTGAGTTCCTATTACCACAAAACTGGTTTAGCTCATAATCCAAACATCATAAATCCAAATATTGAATTTAGATTCATAATTTAAAAGTTCAAAAATCAATGAAATATTGATACTTATCTTAATTTTCTCTTTGTTTCTCACTTTACACACGTTGGATTAGTTTCCCATCCTGGAAGGCATCCAATAACCTTTTCTTCTTTTTGACCACGTACACACACTGGATTGGTTTCCAACCTAACAAGAACCTAGTTCATTCTCTTCTCTTTGATTTAAAAGTTGCTAAGTGGCTCATCATCCCAAGGCGAGCACTTAGTAAAAAATAAATATAAATAAGCCCAATTACCACCAAGTAGTTACTACCAACTAGCTATTCTTCTATTCAAATTTTCTAAGTGGTTCATCAGCCCCAAGGCAAGCACTTGGTAACAAATAGATATGAATAAGACCAATTGTTTCCCTGCAAATATGGGCACGACCCAACCAGGTATTTACTACCAACCAAGTAGTCTTATGTAGATAGGAAATATAGGTGTATTACACACATTTGCAGGCCCATGCAAGCCCTATTTCATGTAGTCTACCTATCTTAAATTAACATAGGCCCAAATAGCTCCATACCTTCTTGTCCCAAAACATTACACAATACATGCATGTATTCAAAGTGTACAACATAACATATACACATATACATATGATACACACAATGAACAGTTAGGTACAACACAACATTTTGGATAAGGTTGTTATTGATGTCAATATGATGTTATGTTCAACATTGTTGAAGCTAACCCTATGTGCCATTTATGATGACAAACACTAGAATCACTTAAGTCAATATGATGTCAAGCCATTAATGAAGTTAACCCTAGGGAAATTAATATAGTTGAAGATAAAGGAAACCCTAACCTTAGATATTGTGTATTTCTGTTAAACACTTGCTAAAGATGTTAAAGATACCCTAAATGCATATATGAAACTCTAGATTCATATGCTACATGCATGAAAAATACTAGATGCATATGAAGCCTGAGACACATAAATGATGCCCAACTAACCTTGCAAATGAAGAGCATTTAAAGAACAATTTTGGAAGGCCCCTATACAAAAATTCATGAATTTGAGGCAATCAAGAACATGAAGAGGGCACAAACATAATGACATGAAGACAAGGAAATGAATTGTGAAAACAATTAATGAAGGGATCATCCATGAAGAGGAAGCCCATCTATGAAAGAATGTTGTTGTCCTATATTTTTGCACTCATAAATATCAGTGACATTAAAAAATACATTTTGCTACCTTAGAGGAAGAATTCTTCCATGAGACCTCCACCATCTTAAATAGCATAATTTTTCCTTTCCAACGAACTATTACACGTCTCGAAATTCCAAGCAGTCGGAAAGTTAATGATTTTTTAAGTTAAGGTATAAGTTCTGGCTAGCAAGCCGACCTGAACGTGTAAATTCAAGTCGGCCTACCTTTATGACATGACCATTCAATTCATGAAGGAAATGTGTATATATAGAAACTGCAGACCTCATTTCTAATTATCTGTTTCAGTGATTATTTTAGAGAAGGAGCACAAAATTAAAAGGAGGACGAGGAGCACATTATAAAACATTGTTTGGGAAACTTTTTAAGGAGCTCGAGGAGGAATACCTCTGTGGTATTTTGGATCTGTGGAGAGACTACATTGAAGCAGACTTTAGATTTATGACAGTTTGCTTGAAATCTTCGATTGCAATCTTGTGGAAGAATTACAATCTTGGATCTACGGTTATTTGGGTTGGGTTATCACTCAAGGTTGGAAAAGAAGCACATATTGTTGACTAGTTAAATTGCAGTCCTATGGTGGTGGACCTTGGGCTTAGTGTTGAAGGGTTAGAGTTACTGCAACCATTGTGGAAAGGAGTTTAATTCCTTTTAAAGACTAAATTTAAACAAGACCTATTCAATCCAGGAACAATCTACTATTGAGGGCTTCCTTGAAGATTTTATGAAGTAACCTTTAAGTAGAAGTTGAAGTAGTGTTGGGCAAAACTTTAAATACTGTTATAGCAGATTTGAAGTAGCCTTTTGTGCCTGTTCTAGAAGATCTTCATTAACCATATTTGTGGGCCAACCTGTGAAGCATTTATGGTATTCCTAGATTATTTCCCATACCATCATTGAATACAACTTGAAGCATAATTTGAGGCTTTATTGAAGGCTGATTTTGAATCAGACATTGAAGCAAAATTGAAGTACCCTTCAAGTCTTGTTGAAGAACATTGTAAGAGCAGTGTATAGATCTTTTGAGAATACCTTGGAGTGGCATTTGAAGAGCATTTGAACACCTTCGAGAATACCTTGGGGCAGCCTATTAAAGACACCTGAAGCATTGAAGACTTGTTGAAGAAGACTTAGTTGAACAACTCATTGAAGACTTAGAAGCAGCCTCATTGAAGAACTTGTGTAGCAGCAGTGTTAAAGCATTATTAAGGCATTTGTGTAGAAAGCATCTTGTTAGGGCAAGCATTGTTGAAGACATTTTTAGAAGCTGACTTGGAGGCATTAGTTAAGACCTTGATGCATGATTGAAGACTTCATGGAATAACCTTGGAGAATTTTGTTTGGGTGACATGAAGAGCAGTGGTGACACCTTCATGTGAAGAAAAAGTTAGTAATTAATGATGTGATGTGGAGACTACAGTGAAGCTGAAGATTGATAGGGCTCAGTGAAGAAGACTTGGGGAGCCATGAAGTACAACCAAACATACCTTGACAAAGTGACACTATAGGGTTGGAGACCTTGGGGTTGGTGCCTCAGAATTAACAAGGTTGGTTCCTTGGAAAGTCCAAGTTGGTGCTTGGAAAATATAAGATTGGTGTCTTTGGAGTTGGTGCTCCTAAACTCAAGGTTGGTGCCTTGGATAAGATAGGGTTGGAGCCCTAGAGGATCAGAGTCCTTAAGAAAATAGGTCGGAGCCTGTGCTAGATATAGGTTTGGAGCCCTTGAGGTTGGTGCCTCAGAATTAACAAGGTTGGAGCCTTGGATGTCCAAGTTGGTGCTTGGCAACAGGTTGGAGCCTGGGAGTTTGAAGATCGGTATCTTCATCTAGGGTTGGAGCCCTATATACATTATACTTGATTCATTGTAAATATTATATTAATAAAATCATTTATTCCTACAGTTCATTTTGGTTTCTACATATAAGTGATCTAACTGGTAAAAGTAACAATTGAAAAGAAATACAGATTCACCCCCCCTCTCAATATTTCCAACAATTGGTATCAGATCTAGTACCTTCACTTAAATCCTAATAGCTTGAATGTTGATCATTAGAACACAAATGGCGAAGCCAAGGAAGAAAGTTTCCAATCCTCCTAAAGATGTGTCTCCCTCAACCACAAAAATTGAAGTCAATAAATTTGTGAAGGCTCCATTGTTCAATGGAAGTTTTCATATATGGGAAGCAAGAATGAGGAATTTCTTAAAGACTCAAGGCATTGAATTCTAGAAATCGGTGATTGTTGATGGCATGATGGATGGAGAATCCAAGGAACATAATAAAAGAGAAACAAAAGCAATCTTGAATGGGCTACCTGAATCTATGAAGTCCAATTTTGAAAAATGTTCATTAGCAAAAGGCATATGGGATAAACTTCATGATATTCACTCAAAAGGAGCATTTACAATTATCTCTAGTCAAGAAAATGATGGAAAACAAGAAGGAAATCTAGAGCCCATCAAGGAAGGTGAAGATAAGAGTGATAACATAAAGGCTAAATTAGACCTAGAAGATGAAGAGAATGAAAAAGATTTTGAAGAAGATCTCCTCACTAAACTTATGGCTACCATGGAAGAGATTAACAATTTGAAAAAGGAAAATGAGGAACTTAAGAAGAAAGCACAAGTTGGTGACTAGGACAAGACAAGGAAGGAAGTTGACCTCGTTAAGCTTCTAGTACAAGAAAGAGATGAGGAGCTCGCCAAGATTAAGGAAGAATTTCATCAAAACAAGAGAAAGAATCATGAAGAAGCCATATCCATGACAAATCAATTGGATAAGGCAAAGAAATGGGAAGATACCTTGTCAAGCCATCTTGAACAAAGGCACAAAAGCTTGAACAAACTTGAAGCAGAGATTGGTCAATACAAGGAAGAGGTCTCCTCCCTTAGATCTCAACTAGAAGAAGCAAGGAAACAAGCACAAGGAGCTGAGAAGGTGATGAAAGCTTTGAAATTCATAGAAGGACAAGTTGATGAAGCAGAAAAGGAGAAAAACACCATGGTATGCCAACTAGAAGAAAAGAATGATGACATCACTAAGTTAAAATTAGAAATCACTTCTCTTAGGGCCAAATCATGTGAAGAAACCAAGATGTAGGAAGAAATGGAGATAATTCTATCAAAGAAGGATGAAGAATGCAAGAAAATGGAGGAAGAAATTGTCTTTCATAAAAAGGAAGTTTACTTGCTGAATAAGAACTTGAAAAGTTCTCAAACCTTAGATGACATATTAAGTCATCAAAGGTCTCCCCTTGATAAATTAGGTCTTGGATATGCAGGTGAATCCTCAAGAAAGAATGATAATGCTTTAAACAACAAGGATGTAAGGAAGTCTAGAAGAAATTTTGATGCTCCCAGCAAAGGCAAGAGTCAAGTTGACATTGGAAGAAATCCTACTCCAAGAAGAAATGTAGATGGTGTCAGAGATGCAAGGAGAAATGGTTATCATCAAAGGATCCCAAGGCAAAAAGACTTCAAAAGTACATCAAGGAAACCTTCTTCTCCCAAGCATCAAAGTATATTTCTTGGTTATTGTTATTCTTGTACAAACTTTGGGCACATGGAAAAAGATTGTAGGGCATATCACAAAGATAATTATAACGGTCCCCGTCAATCTCTGAGAAGCAATTTTGCAAGATGATTTAAAGATGATCTGAGGTTGTCATTGATGTCAACCCAAGCAACACCAAGGATGACCCTAAAATTCCATGGCACATTGGGCATCATCATTCATGGTTTCTTGCCTCATAACCATTATAGGAATACTCTACTCAAAAATATCTTTCTATCGGTATATAGCTCTCCTCGTAATTCCTCAGGGTTTGTAAGTTATTCAAGATTGAAGTTAGTAACCACAATTAGTGGGCTAAAACCCCATGGGGTTGTGGCATGGAATTTATCATTGATTTTGGTCATTGAATAGTCAATAATTAATAATTTTTTAAGCTCCTAAAATCCCTCCAACATTATCTATAGAAGCCCCTCTCAACTCTATAAAAAGAAATCTCATATTTCCTCCAAAGGTAGTGATCGTGGAATTTTCATTATAACTTTATTTATGTTAAGTCTTAGATGTTGAAATTAAAACCCATTTGATCCGAAATCCTGATGAACGTCATAACCAAATTTAAGATCTTGGTTCTCTATATTTTCGGAGATATGATCTATGGAATTTAGGGTTTTTGCAGGCTCCCGAATTTCATCTCAAAGAGGTGACCTTGGGAAAATCGTCATAATTCTCTCTCTGAGAAGAAGATTGGAATTATATAAAAAGTGGCGGATAGTGAACAGAATGTATTTTTTTGTGTATCAATTTCAGAGCTGAAGGAGGAAATAGTGACACGTGGAACTCCGTACAAGTGCGCTCTACTGAACTAGTCCATAATTAGGTCATTATGAGATATTGGACATAACTTTGCCTTGAAGAATCCAAATCGGGTAAGACCTATGGCATTGGAAAGGAGACTCAGATGGGTACTACAGGACTGAATATCACATATTGGGGATCTGAAATCACAAAGATACATCAGATTTAATATTGTGCTACTAGAAGGCAAGAAAAAAACTAGATCAAGCGCTGTCAAGGGGTGCAAAGGACCAGACTTTCTAGGGCAGTAAAGAGAAAGGTGCAACAAAATGATGCAATAGAGGTAAACTCCAAGTAAGTATCTTCTGTATATGCATGATCATCTCTTAATTTCATTAGGTTATTTGTATTCTAATTTGTTGTTTTTGTTTAGCATTGACATATGCTTCGCAGGATGAGGTAAGTTTTTCTATTATCATGTCATGGGTATTTCCTTGAAGACTTTTTGCAGGTATTATATATTCATCAAGAGAAGAATCAATGAATAATGAAATGTTCTGAAGAGTGAGAAAGGGTAGCATGACAAGAGCAACAATCAAGGTGCAGAACATCAGGAAGAAGTTCACCACATGAGGTCTTCAAGTGGGCAACACTGCATACAATCATTGTAAAAGTATCATTGTACGGGGTCGTTGTAAAATTTGTACAAATGTCTATCTGTGAAGAGTTGAAGAGGCAATGTTGGGAGGTCTAGATCATCATTAGGTGGTTGTGTCATAGTTGGGGTTATGGTCTAGTGTGTATTCTTCTTCTACATCATTCTATATAATTGTAAAGTGGACCATTTTCCCTGGTATGAGAGTCCATTCTTCTTTTATTCTTCTATAGGGTGGTAGGGTGGTGCTAGGCTGGTGCATGAAGTCCCCAATAGGTTCAAGCCTGTGAAAAATTCAAGGTGTTAGGGTGGTGCTAGGGTGAATTGTAGCTCATTTTGTGTTGTGGCATCCGTTCAATTGACTACTGAACAATCTCGGGCGTTGGAGCGTTCATCCAGTGGGAGATGGAAAAGGATGCTTTTATAGATTCTATGAAGTTGGAGATTTATTTTGAATTGTATTTGAAGATTAAATAATTATTAGAAAAGTGTTTAGGTGGTTTTTGTCCCGAAGGGGGTTTCCACCTTAAAAACTGTGTGCATTTGTGTTCCTTTTATTTACTGCTATCATTACAAACACTGATAATAATTGAATATTAACTAATGCTC
>APFE031055124.1:22295-61679 GCA_000404065.3 Pinus taeda
AGGCTTCTTGTCTAACTTACAAGCACCTCTCCCACTTCCAAAGCTTAAATATTCCCAAGTCTTTATGATTAACCAATGCAGAATTAAATATGTGCTTGAAAATATGGTGTATGCTTATGGTTGTTTTAAATTGTTTATGTGCTGTAAATTGATTTGATTAAACTGATATAAAACATATAACAGTGAAACAATGCAGCAAATTAGCATCACACATAAGACAACAAGTTTAATATGGAGTTCACCCAAAAATCTTGGGCTACATCTCCTTGAGCTCTAGTCAACTCAACTAGGCTCTCTGGGATCATGGTCTAAGTTATTTTACAAGATCCACGCTCAACTCCATGGGTTTACATAGAACACAATGGGTTCAGAACACCATCTTATCCCTTGGCTCTGAAGCTCTCAACTTTCTGGCTCTAGGATCTGGCTCTAGCTTTGGATCTTCGGCTCTAGCTTCTTTGGCTCTCTGCAACTTTAAGCTCTCTGGCTTTTCACTTGACCTCCAAGTGACTCCAAAGAATCCCTTAGTTGCTCTACGCATTAGCTTTTCACTCTCTCTGCTCTCTTTCTTCTGCCTGCTCTCAATTGAGCTCTCTGCCTCCTTTGAGGTACTTTTCTAGCTTTTCGGCTATCCCAGCTGTTTCTCTGCGTATCATCATCTCTTCGTGCCTTTGCGGCTTCCATGATCCTTGTTAGTTCGACTGGCCATTTGGATTTGTGGCTCTGTGGCTTCAAAATGCATCATTTCCTGTAAAAACGCTCTCTTGCAGCGTGGCATGAGGATCTGGAGCAGTTACAAAGGTTTTGGGGCCTTCTCTTAGGCAAAAACCCGAAAACGGAGAAAATTTCATTACATAGAGATTTTTGGAAAATACATTATCAGACATGAAATCTGGACGTGAAATTCCATTCAATCGCCCCTAAAATCCCTATTGGGTCTGACATTAGGCAGCATATCGCATCACATAAGCATTTTGGATAAAATCCCAAATACATGAGAAATACGTGAAAAACCTGACAAAACTCTTGCTATCAGACTTGAAAATTTATTGCATCCACCCTATAATCATATCGGGTCTGCCTTGGGTTGCTTTCACAAGCCCCACCATCGATCTGGGTGATCTCCGATCCAACGGTCAATATGTGACTTTGGGTGGCTTAACGGTACAGAGGTTACCGGCCTAAAAAGGTGGTTTTCCTCTCTCCTCTGCCAACCACACGTCGTTCATTGTATGGGATCGGGCAGAGCTGGCCCAATACCATTTACCGCTTGAGGCCTGCCCGAAATCCTACTTACGAAACTCAAATTTTATAAATCGCGCCTATAATTCCCCTTCAGGGCCGGCTTTATCACTTCGGGCGTCTTTCCTTTGTATTTAGTTTTTACACCGAAATGCGCTTATACACAGGAAAGTCCCTTTATGGTAGAACTCAAATGTTATAAAGTCATGCTTATAAATCCGTTGGGTCTAGCATGTTATCACCCCTTTATATCGCTACGACGTGACATTGCGATGTGATATATCGCAATCGCAAGTCGCATTTGCCCGGGGGTCTGTCCCTTGTCTCATGCCATCGCTGATGCCTATCTGCCGATACCGGTGATCGCAATATTGCATCAGCCCGAGGTCCTTACCTTATGTCATGTGCATATGCCCACCTTTGACCTGATATGTCGGGGATCAACAATCGAGGTCTCTTCCGTGTCCGCTTAAGTCCACCTCTTGGACCATCTCCGATGCAATTTCCCTTTATAAGGGTTTTTGCCATTTTTAGGGGATTTTGCCTCTTTTTCCAACGAACAAAGGGCATCTTCTTTCTGCGATAACTTCTGCTTCCTAAGTCCATTTTTTCCCATTCAAGTTGCAGTAGATTCAGAATGAAAAGATCTCTGCCATGGGGCTATTTCCAGGAACTTCGTTGGACTTTCATTTTCCTCTGTGAGGAACACTTAGACTTAGAAGTCTATCCAAAATCCATTTTGGATCAAACACATCCACAACAAAGCAAAGGTATTATGTGATTTTCATTGATTACTATTCTCGTAAATGTTGGATTTATTTCATGCAGAAGAAGGACCAAACTTTCACAAAGTTTTGTGAGTTCAAAGCTTTGGTCGAGAAAGAGTCAGGGAAGAAGATCAAGGCCTTGAGAAGCGACAATGGTGGAGAATATGTCTCTCAAGAGTTTAAGGACTTCTGTGCAGTAGAAGGAATTAAACGAGAGTTGATGGCACCTCATAACCCACAGGAGAATGGGGTGGTCGAGAGGAAGAACAAAACTATTGTAGGGGCAACACGGGCAATGCTGCATGATCAAGGCCTACCACTTCACTTGTGGGTTGAGGCATGCAACACAACGGTCTATTTTGTAGAATAGAAGCCCACATTGCATACTTGGGATGAAGACACCAGATGAAGCTTTCTCCGGTAAGAGACCACATGTGGGTCACTTCAGGATATTTGGACCATTGTTATATTTCCATGTGACAAAGGATGTATGGAAGAAGCTTGAGCCGATAGTAGAGTTGGGGATATTTGTGGGGTACACTGATACACCTCACAACTATTAGGTGTACTTGCCTACCAGTCGAAGGATAGTGCTTCGCAGAGATCTCAAGTTTGATGAGAAGAAGGCCATCCGAGTTTCCCTTGAGAGGGAGCTCCAACTACAGGCTGTGGAGGAACTGTTGGTTCCTAAGGAGAAAGAGCCTTAGACTGATGCTAAGCAGCCGCATGTAGAGGTTCTAGGAGTGGAGACATCCACTCAAGTAGAGTCTTCTAGAGATGGATAGAAGCACACAAGAGAATATGACATATTATTGGAGGATGCGAGAGAGAATGTGGGAGCACCATATTCTCAACATAGACAGAGGAGGTCACTTGAGAGGTACACTGGATACATGGCCCTTGCTGGAGAATGTGTTGAGACCGAGCTATCTTCCTTTAAGGAAGCAGTGCAGCAGCTGATTTGGGTTGATGTTATGATGGAGGAGTATGACTCCATAGTTCATAACAGTGTTTGGGACGTCATTTTGAGACGGAGAACAAGTCAGTTGTGAGTTCCCATTGGCTTTACAAGGTAAAGCAAGTTGCTAATGGTAGTGTGGAGAAGCATAAGGCAAGATTTGTTACCCGTGGATTTTCACAGGTTGAGAGGATCATGTTGTTGTAGTATATTTCGACAGAGGAGCAAGATTCTAACATTTTGACAAAGACATTATCAAAGTGTAAATTTGAGTTCCATAGTGACAAGATCGGGGTGGAAGATGATCCCTTTCTTGTTGAGAGGGAGTGTTGAAATATGGCAATAAAAATATTCCAATTTAATTTGTCCTTGAATTAAATTGTGAATTAAAATCAGATTTAGTCTTAACAGCTACTTGGAAATAATTAATTAATTAATTTTAAATTAATTAGTTGGATAAATTCAAGTTAGAAGTCTTTCTGAAATCATGCAAGAATTATCCCTTAGATTAAGGAGATAAGATTGAGTTATATTTGAGTTGTAATTAGTTAACTTAGTTTACTGAGTTAATTCCAATTAAATTATTTCCAAACTATTTGAGGAACTAATAGTGAGTTAACAGTCAGTTGATGCATTAATGCATTCAACTAGTGCTACTCCAGTTAATTGAATATTCCCTCATCAGAAACTCATGCATGTCTATTATGAGAAAGACTCCGTTGTAGTTAATGTTCAAGGACAGTGTACTATTATTTGCATGTGTTTTTTCATGGAGAAAACTCATGCATGTAGTCAAGGATTCATCCTTGAGGATTGCACAGTTTTAAAGGTTTGTTTTTCCACTTGGTAATAGGAAAATCATCCACAAGGAACAAAGCAAAGAAATAGGAGCTTGGAGGGAAGAGAGGAAGGCTGGAGAGAAGCCAAGATTGCCTGTGAGCATCTGTGAGGATTGTACTGAGCGCTGGCTAGCTGTGAGAGCTAAGGATTTGTATAATTCCTATGTATTTCCACCATGTATGATAATACAATAGTGTGGGGATTTTAGCTGAGGCTTTCCACAAAGTATTTTCATCTGTGTTGTGCCATTGATTCTTCTTCTTCTAGTTATATTATTTAGATTGATCTTTAAGCTTCCGCAAATTGATAGTAGAAGTAGGTTATAGTATTCTGCTTTCATTTATATTGCATTATCGGGTTAACCTATCACAAATTTTCTACAATACACTCCCTATCATTATGTTGGCCATGCATGCAATTAGGGTGAAGTCTAACTGGAATTTTGAAGCCAATGTTTCACCTGTTGCTCCTCCTGAGTTCTTTCTAGAATTTTTGTGTGGACACTTTGTAGCATAGTCCCCATATTCATGGAAATTTAAGCATTTTATCTTTCTCAAGTCTTTCTTCTTGCCATTATTTTGGTTGGATTCTACTTTGGTTTGATATTTCTTCCCCTTTCCCTTCTTTCCCTTTCCAACCAAGCAAAAATTCTCTTCATCCTTTTCTTTGGATGAAACTCCATCTCTAGTGTTGGCTTATATGGGCTTGACCCAGGTTCGGAAGAATTATTTAGCCAAACAAATCCTGCAGCTACCGGCCCTTTCGACAATAGTTCGCGGAGCGCGAACTGAGGTCTCACTTGAGGCAGCAGGGGAGGGTGCTAGAACTAGTTTTCTGCACCCTTGGGATGTCTAGATGTGGTCTGGAGGTTTCGCGCACCGTTTGCAGCGTTGTGCTGGCCTGTTTCATGCAGATCCGATACAAAATAATCTTTACTAGTTATTAGCGCGCTGGTTACATATCTAATCTATTTGATGAAGTATTACTTAGCCGGGTCTTTAAGCAAACATTTATCAGATTAATCCAGTTCTCGTACTTAGATTAAATGCAGATTCACATGTATTAAAAAGGTAAGCATATGCACATAAATCAAACAGCGCTTAACCATATAAAGAGCTAGATCCGCGATACTTCAGATTTAATATAGAATTATCAAAGCAACTTATCTTTATTTACTTTCTTCACTAATACATCCAGATCCGCCTTGCGTAGTCAGCTGCAGGGGTCCATGCACACAACATCAGACTCTTCTAGGCCTCTGTGCACACAACTGTGGAGCCCCTATCCACTACCCAAACCCTCGACTCGGACTTACAAACACTTATAGATTGTTCTCCTAAAAAACCCATTACATTTCAGATCCCAGATCATACAACAAAACTTGGCTTTTTCTACCCCTAGAGCCTTGCTCTATTTATACTTTTCCATGGACCACAATCCATGGGTAGGCCGACTCAACTTACATTTCTTTACATTATTTTTGGGCGGACTACCCTTTGACTTCAACTTAGTACAAATCGCACTCCGCGCTTCTCTCAGAATTTGTACCCAAACTTGTGGTCTTCATGCCTCATGATCGTTACGTGGGGCTTCTGCTACTCAACAGTCCCCTAACACAATCATCGTGACTTGTCCCGAGTCACTTAGCTGGTGCAGGAATCTTTGCGAAGAGGTCGATCAACAACTTTTGCATCTCGCTGGTCTCTACAACAAATTTGGCTGCGAGCCTCTGTACCTTTTCCAAGTGAGCCGCTGAGGCATCCCTATCACTTGTAGCTGCTTGCTCCATCACACATACTGCCTACATTTGCGTTACCTTGCCTTCAATTGTTGTAGATACGTTGAATGCTTCATCGAGCTAGGGCTAGATACATTCTTTTAATATTGCCTCCTGTTGTCATACTGCGTCAACTAGGGCTTTGAGAGCTTGGGCCTCCTTCATTTTGGCCAACCGCTGTGTGATAGTGATCATCTATGTAGCCCCACAGGTGGTGTCATAGGCTTGCTGTAACTCACACGCCTTGGTTTCTACTTGCTGAATGGTGGGGTCCTCCTGGAGGGAGGTGAGTATCCCGAGCGACTGACCGAGTAGTCTCGAGCATTTGTGTACAACACTATTCATTGTTTCTAGTCCAGCTACAACTTCGCTACAGTGGCGTTCCCATTTGGCCGGAGGTGTGGGAGGTCAAGCCTTGAGACGGAGCTCTGCAACCTGTAACGTTAGTTCCTTCTGGTTTCTCGTGGCATCTGCTTGGGCCGTGCGAAAGCTGACTGCCATGGGCTGAATCTTGGTAGCTGTTGGGAGGTCCCCGGGGATGGCTAGCTCTAATATCATGCTACACGCCTCTGTCACAGTTTGTTCTACTTCTTAGTATCGTGTGGCCAGGTCCTCATTCTGGAGAGTGACTTGTTCTAATTTTTCCTTCTGCTCTGTCAATATGTGGAAAGTGCGACCTTCCCTGGCTTGAAACTCCTGAGTTACTCCCTCTTGGAGTAGGTATAGTACTTCTCTAGACAGGGTAGATTTAATTCCCAACTACATTCTTTGCCTGCGGTTGTGGCTCAGACCGCACCTGCTGGCAATGGTAGGGTGTGTGGCGTGTGCGTGCTAACCATCTGTTCGGTGGTGACTGTATCTTCTACTAGCGGTCGGGTGACCCAGCCCTAGGGTCACTTTTGTAATGCCTGCAACTACACTTTGATCTCCCCCAACGCAGTTGTTTGTTCGGTTATTAGTTCAGGAAACACACTGGTGGTAACATTGCTTGCTGGCTGGCTACTGTCTATGAATTCTTTTTCCAGAGCCTTCGTTGTTCTGGACTTTTTCCAGGTAGTTGGTGATTCTTTGGCATGAGACCGCTTGAGGGGGTTCTGTGTCTCCAATTACTATTGCGGGTCCTGGTCCAACTCTATTCCTTGATCTTCTTGGTCCCTTCTGTTGTCGGGCTAGTGGTAGCTTCTTGCTGCAAAACAGCTTGTTGTTCCTGGCATGCCTTCTCTGCCAGTTGAGTGAGGCACTGCTAGTATTCCTTCTTCTGCTCTTGTGCTGCCAGCCTGTTGAGAATGACCTTGTTTGGGGTGCACCATTCCAGAGGCCATGCTGCCAATACCGCGTAAATCGCATCATTTGTTGCAAGGAACAGGAGTGTGACCCAATATCACTCTGGATCCTTTCACACGCGGATATACACGTGATGCATGTCCGCTTTGAACTCAGCTGTGCTTTGAAAGTTATTGTAGATTGTGGGGAACATGCGTGATCTTCAAGCAATCTGCATTCATATCTTCCCTTCCATGGAGGTCCAAAACACCCAGATCGCGGAAACCCTTGCTGCATCCTTTGTAGCCCAGAGCGAAGTATATAGCACTGCTTCGGGTAGGCTATCCTCAATGCGGGGAAACTAGCTCTCCTACGACAATTCACCTGTAACTACAAGGATTGATAAGAGAAACCATGCATAATGAAAGGTCTTACCCTTATTCTGTGCTTCTCGACAGTTGGTCAGAAATTTGTCACATAAAAATTGTGCCCAATTGAACTAAACTCCCTCGGCACACTGCCCTGCCAATGCGATGGCAGGGGCTAGCACCTCATCTACGTGACATTTTCTCATGAGTTTACCGGCTAGTAGCTAAGTGGCGACTCGTACTGTGCAGTTTCTGATGCTTTTTATGACATACCCCCGCTTTCCTTTATCCAAATGGTACTTTGCCTTCACTGTTTCGGTAAGGCCTCCCTCACCACTGGTTCTTGCTATGTCTGCAGGGTTATTCCCTTTAAGCGGAAGGTGTGTAATTCGGTGGATTAGGTCAGCTGTGATCAGGATTGATTCTTCCAACTAGAGATATCCATCATGGATGAGGCATAATAATTGTTGGATCAAAAATATGGTGATGGTTGCGCGGTGATAGTGAGGTATCCACCTGTGATTTAGTAGCCCCGCCCTCTCCACACCTACTAACCACTTCTACGGTAATAACTTGTCTTTAGCTAGCTCGGGGAACTTTTCGCTATCTACAAGGTCCCAATCTTCGAATTTGATGCTGGGAACGTGCCCCATTGGCAACCCTTCGAACCTTATATCGTCCAAAAGAAGCGGGCTCTAGAGTGTAGTTTTTGCAGCGTCTACATCTTTCGATATCTTGGTCATCCCAGTCCATGGAGAAATATACGAGGGTAACAATGGAAGCTGGAATGCAGGTTCTTCTTCCTCCGCCTATGCATCAATTTGATTGATCAAGTCTTGCAGATCATCCTCCTCCTCAGCGGGTTCGGTGGTTACTGCTTTTCCTTTGTCAGCGACCGAGCATTTGTTGAATCTTGGGGAGGTTGAGACTGTTCCCATATTCTACTTGTTCTTCTTGTGTTGCGGGGTACGTGGGGACTTAGGAACTTTAGGAACTTGAGTCACATCCTCGGGCTCTTTTTGATTCAGCCGCATTTCTTCTGCGACTCGTGCTTGAGTTCTTGCCATAGTACTCATGGAGTGCCTGGTAGCTGCGTATTTGCTGCTTTTTGCTGGTTCAAAGTGCCAAGAGTCTAGTGTTGGCCCCAAACTATGAGATTTGAAAAAATCCCTTCCCTCTGTTTTTAGTTCATTAGTGGCGTCGAGTTAGAAGATCTTTGCATATCTCGTCCGGAACTTTCATCTTAATATCTCGCCGTCCGCTCCTTTCTGACGTGATCAGTCCTTCTTATTAGGGTCAATGTGGCTAACGGTCATATTTTGACTTTTCCTCGTGGTAGCACTATCCTTGGGGCGTAGCTGCGAACTTGGGGACTACCTAATTTGGTAAAGAATCATTTTTCCGCGCCGGTTTTTCGCAAACTAGTTTATAGTCCCACACCTTCTTTTAACTGCGCGAGGCGTTGAGACTATAGTTTCTACTGCTAGTTAGGTGCTCGCACCTTTGGTGCGAGTTATGACCGTCCTTGCTAGCCTAGGCTGTGAGCACCTCTAATGCATCCAGGTCATCGGCCTGGGGTTTACGTTCTTTCATGAGTGTGAGCGTAGCCATGATAACAGGGTCGCAGTGCATGCATGGGCTACGTTGCTTCATAGCGCACTTTGCTTCTTCGGTCGTAACCACAGTTTACTGGTGTTGAGGGGCCTGTGGCCACTCTATCTTTTCTGAGTTCCCTTCTATCGTCTATTACAGGCCCAATGAACCCATGGTATCCACAACTTCCCTGAGCCCCTGCTAACCTTGGTGCCGACCTCTTGGGAACCGGTCTTTCGGGGTGGCTTCGAGCTCCTACTTCTAAGTTGGGTGGATGTCCACACCCCAAATACCTGTAGTCTATGCTAGCGAAGAATGCTTACTTTGTTTCACTCTTCCAACTGTGCTCGTGCCTTCCTTTGACATTTGTGCCCTGTCGTTCATGTCTTTGGGGTTACACCCTATCCGGAAGCAGCATTTGCACGGGATGGTTTTGTGGATACCTTCGGCTATTCGTTTGCTCCTATTTTCACCATCTGATTACAATTTAGCGTGATTACTTCATGCAGATGGTTCTACCATTGTTCAACTTCTTCAGTCGAGTCTGACGTGCAAGAACTATCGTGCTCCCATGAGAGTCATCCATTCGCGATTGGATTGACCCTCTCTTGATCTTGCGCTGTAATCTAGTAGATACAGTCCAACTCTCCATCGTTGTCTTCGTCGTGCATGGGCTCGGTATATCGCGCCCCTTCTGCTGGGTCCAATGGGACCACCATGTGGAGGGATTTCTTTTTGAATGTCATTTTTCATTTCTTGAGGTTGATGATTCCATTTATATTCGTTGCCCAATCTATCCCTAGCAGTGCAGGATACAAGTTACTATCATCCACAATTTCGATGACCTCAAAATCGGTCTGGGTGTTGGTGCCATCGATGTCTACTGTAACTCCTTGCAGGCATCCCATGGGTAGAACTTTCTGTTGGTTAGCCATCCATAGTTGAATTGGCGACCATTGCAGTGTAGGCATGCCCATGTGTTCCCAAATCTACTTTCGTAAGACATTCGCGTCGGACCCCAAATCTAAAACTACCTGATCCATCTCATAGTCTCCGATCTAGACAGTTAGTCGCATTTCCTGCCCAGTGCACAAAGCATGTTTACCTAATTTTTGGATCATTCGTGGTTCATCCGCTCCCGTGCACCGAGTTATCAATTCCTGTAGCCCCTTTACTACTTTAGCATCCCTGAGTAAGTTCATGCAGGTTTCCAAGAAGGTGGTTAAAACAGATGTATCCTTTTCTGATCTGAATTGATCCTTACTTCCTGACATAGAAGCTTCCATGAAGCTCTTCTTGGCTTCCATAAAGGTTTCCTTCGCACTCTCCAAGTCAAAGTCTTGTTGTTTCGGGGGGGCCTTACAGACCCATGTATCCATCTCTGGTTGTTTCCCCTTATCCTCTCTAGTGGTAGCACCACTCCAGAGCATCATATTTACATTCGGCTCCTCCGCACGGGGTTCAACCTTCATCATCTGGACGTTCTGAGTGGGGTTGGCCGGGTGCACCCCCTTTTCTCACATTTGAGCAATCAGTGTGGGGCAATCGACCGCTTCATGGTCAAATTGGTAACAGTAAGGACAATAGGCTTTGGTCGGGTTTGTGCAATCCCATGCGTAATGCCCCGACCCTACACAATTGTAGCAAATTAATTGCCCTTGTCCCTGTCCAGGTCCCATGCCTCCACGACCTCGTCCGCGTCCCTGGTACCCTCCCCGCATGAATGGTGCGGTGAGATCCTGCCCGCGCGCCTCTGTTTGCATACTATAAGTAGGTGTTTGATCCATCAACATTTGGTAACTGCGGCAATTTCTTTCCTCGTGGTCCACCGTTCTGCAAAAGTTACAAAATAATTGTTGAGGAGGGGATTGTCTTAAGTTTGAAAAAAGGTGACAATTGTCCATGGCATGCTTTCCTCCCACCTCACAGATTGCACACCAGAGTGCAGGCGCCATGCTTGGCCTAGCTTGTACCTCTGGTCGCAATGTTATTGGCCCCCCTCCTGCCATAGAGTTTGCGAAGATCAGAAAGTGGTCCTTATCGTGGCCTGGTCCCTTACATTTGATACACCATACTTCTACCCATACCTCTATCCTAGGCGCCTGTCCTTGTTTCAATCTTCACATCTGTAGGCATAAGTTTTGTATTTGTGCTTGGATTTGCTAGACTCCCAACCCTAGGTCTTGTATTGGGGTTTCGTGCAACCGCATTGCTGCCTCCAGCGCTTCAGCCTGGGTTGAGATCTTTTGTTGCGACAAAGATGATCTCAAATATGGTGTTAATGATGCGACGAACCAAGCGCGCTGTTGCGCATCTGTCAGTGTCATGTTGGCCTCGCAGATGGTGCTTTTCAACCTTTGATCTAAATCCCATGGGGTTTCACTAGGCAACATTACAATTTCCTTGAACCCAATAACTAGTTGTGCTTTCAACTTGGGTCACCCAAATTACTTGTTTAGTGCCTCCTGGATTGCTACCAGTCCTTCATTTGGATAAACACTTGAATATTTCATGTACCAGGTCAATGCGCGGTCCTGCTGCGCGCTAACTAAGGTAGCCTTCTTGATGTTATCATCTGTGATGCCCTGAGCATCCCATACATACTTTATCACAAACCAGAACTAGCCCGGTGCTTCATTTCCTATCCCCTTAAATGTTGGCAGCTGGACTGCGCTCGCCATCCCAACTTTTGGTGGTGGCAGGGTTGGGGGTGGGGTCGGTGTTGGGGTGGACAAATTTGATGTAGGTGAAGCAGGTGGTGGCGTGGACAGAGGTGGTATCAGTGGGAAGTGATTCCTGATCAATCGGACAACACTCCCTAGTGAGAACCTTGCGAGCTCCTCCTCTCTTTCCCGGGAAATAGAAGCTAAAGGACTGTTCTCTACTCCTCCTGTTCCACGGTAACCTCTTCCGCTACGTGTTACTCCAGACATTAATAAATGTGCATAATCTGTTTTTCACACAATAGCATCTTAATCCAAATATTTAATGATTTGATATACCTACCCCGCGGTCCTTGAAGAAACCGCCTTTCTGCTTTGCTATAGCTCATAGTTGTATCTATCACGAACTTGGTGATAAATCCTCCTATCACCTAGTCCAGCCAATGGTCTACTACACGCGTGATTTTATCCTCTGTGGCTTCTAGCCTATGCACCAGTTCCGAGGTTCACACAATAGGCTGGTCCAATCTGCACCTTCCCACGCTGTCAGCTAGCCTTGCAATCCACTCGTACAATTCTACTGGAAATGACGCGAAGAAGATTTTGTGAATGTCTATGAATATATAGTGGTCTAGCCAATCTTCCTCTGATACTCGTGAGTTTCTATTTTCCTGAACTGCGAACTTGTAGAGTTTCAGATCCCACCACTCTTCAATCTCTTTCTTTGTAGGGTTACAGTGTTCCCACATGAGACACCCCTTAGGTAGATCCCGGTCCCAGTAATGGAACCATTTGTTGGCTTATATGGGCCTAACCCAGGTTCAGAAGAATTATTTAGTCTAACAAATGTTGCAGCTACTGGCCCTTTCAGCAACAGTCTGCGGAGCGTGAACTGAGGTCTCACTCGAGGTAGTAGGGGAGGGTGCTAGAACTAGGTTTCCACACCCTTGGGATGTCTAGATGTGGTCAGGAGGTTTTGCACACCGTTCGCAACGTCGTGCTGCCCTGTTTCGCGCAGATTCGATATAGAATAATCTTTACTAGTTATTAGTGTGCTGGTTACAGATCTAATCTATTTGATGAATTATTACTTAGCTGGGTCTTTAAGCAAACATTTATCAGTTTGATCGAGTTCTCGCACTTAGATTAAATGTAGATTCACATGTCTTCAAAAGGTAAGCATATGCACATAGATCAAACAGTGCTATTAACCATACAAAAAGCTAGATCCACGATACTTCATATTTAACACAAAATTATTAAAGAAACTTATCTTTATTTACTTTCTTCACCAATACATCTAGATCCGCCCTACGCACACAGCTGCAGACTCTTCCAGGCCTATGTGCACACAATTATAGAGCCCTTATCCACTACCCAAACCCTCGATTCGGACTTACAGACGCTTACAGATTGTTATCCTCAAAAACCCATTACATTTCAGATCCCTGATCATACAACAAAACTTGAATTTTTCTACCCATAGAGCCTTGCTCTATTTATACCTTTCCATGGACCGTGATCCATGGGCGAGCCGACTCAACTTAAATTTCTTTACATTATTTTTGGGTGGACTACCCTTTGACTTCAACTTATTACAAATCACGCTTCGCGCTTCTCGCGGAATCTGTACCCAAATTTGTAGTCTTCATGCCTCATGACTGTTACGCGGGGCTTCCGCTACCCAACATCTAGTATTTCTCCTGAGTTTTTCTTGTACCAAATCAGACCACAACCTTTCCCAATTCATTAATTTTTCCCTTCCATTCACAGAGTCCTAGTAGTTACGCTAGGGTTCTGGAAGGCCTATAAGAGCTAGGCTCACTAGGTCAGCATCTGTAACATTCTCTCCAACCCCTCCAATTTCATCTCGAACTTAAGTGAACCTTGTCAAGTATTGGACCATAGATTCATTCTTCTACATCCTTATGTTTCGAAGTTTGTCTTTCAGGGCCAATTTTCCATGGTCATAGCTATTTTCAAATAAATCAGTTAGTGTATTCCACATGGAAAAAGGAGTTTCTTTCCCATGGAAATTCAAGACCATATGGTCTCTCACTCCCTCCAGAATTATTCTCCTTGCTTTGGCTACATCATTCTTCCATTGCGCTAGGTTTTGTGCATCAGATGATTATGGTTTTGCCATATCGTTCTTGATATATTCTAGCAAGTCATTGTCATGAAGCATTTCCTCCATGTGGACCTTCTAGGCAATGAAATTAGAGTTGGCTTCAAGTGCATACTTTGATCTCATTCCATTGAACTCCATTCTCCCGAATTTGAAGAAGAACTGCTACACTAAAACTTCAAATTCAAAATTCGTTAGGAACAACTTCGAAAATTTGGTTCTAATGTGACTCTAGCTCTAATACCATGTAGAAATTTGGTGATAGAATTGAAATTTCTCAAGAAGTTAAACTAAAACCAAGAGACACAATTCTACTCTACTGGTCTATGAAAAGGAATTCACAATTTAGAACAACATGCTAGGGAAACCCAACTGGGAAAAACCCTCAAGGATTTTTTTTGCATTAGTTAGTTGCATAGAGAAACTATTACAATTTCATGTGCTAGCTCTAAGCACCACCTGCAAAAGAATAATTATTCTCATTACTAAATAAGCAACTTTGGCCAAAACTTAGTCTTTTTTTGCTACCTCTAGTCTCCTATTTCCTTCTGCAAATCTAACCTAATTGGGATCCTACATAATAGGGAAAAGCTCCAATTTCCTTGCGTAATTCCCAAGGATTGATCCTTTGACCTCATGCAAAATTTGTACATTTTTCCTAGTATAAAATTAATTTTACACTGCCTTGTTTTCTCCATTCGAACTAAGCAATTCAAATTCCATGTGTGTCTAAGATATTTTGGGTTGATTGATCAGTTAACTGACAGATCTATTAATTAAATTGATGTCTAACTGTACAATTAATCCTCCATTGACTCTATTAATTGTTAGAGGTTAGTTAACAGAGTACAACAAAAATAACTAAACTAGATTACTATAATTTAGCAATCAACACATGCATGACTAAACTCCAATCTCACTAACTTAAATTTTCTTATCTAACTATGTGACAAGAACCATTTCACACTAGTTAATTGCCTCCAAGTTGTCATGTTGAACTGGAATTTCAATTTACTGAATTTGACTTAATCTAAAGTCAAAATGAGCCTTTCTTGATACACTTTCTAACATTCTAGCTCATTTGCCCAACTTGAAGTCCCTCATTGTCTGTAACTCTCTTAGTTGATCATTACTCGTGTCCATTACATGTGGCCCTCTTCAGCTCTCTTTTGTCGAGTTCTATGGTCTCCCTGCCACCTTCAATAAAAAAACTCAAGTCCCTAAGGCCCAAGTATGTAAATCAAGGCCTACCATAACATCAATAGGAAATGCAAGTGGAAAAATAAGAGGTAACACCACAAAATGAATAAATTCCATGATCAAAATCACAAATAAAAGGACACAAAATAACATGGTCATGTACAAATCTAAAATGATGACAATCATGAAAATGATAAATTAAAACCACCACTTATATGCATTAACATAAATAATCAAAAGTTATTTTTTTATCCTCTTGAGTCTAGTGTTCATGGAACTTCCAACCATCATACAATGTGCATATGTATACATGCACATATGCATAATCATATACCAAAATTATCTCAAGACTTATTTACAACAACCTTGAAGTCTTACATTCCCCCAAAATTTCACATGGGATATTTTAAACACACCCATATATATGTCAAGGAGCTTGAGGGGATGCCCCCCCCCCTCCTTCTTGGCATCTTGCATCGTCAGTGCGTGTCCCTATGGCTTGTAGGGGATAACTTCTTTCTTCTTCTTCTGGTGGGGAAAATCCTTTATTAGATTCTCTTCTCCACAACACCAACAAGAGAATATCCTCTTCTCCTTTTCAGCCTCACAAGGCCTCTTCTTTCCACTGCCATTTTTCCTTTTCGAAGATTCAACTTGATATGTCATTTCTCGCAACTTTTTTTTCAATTCAGTGTTCCACATGGCCAACTCTTGTTTTTTTTTAGTGATATTTCTAAGTTTTGTCATGTAGATATTTAGCTCATCTTCCAAGTCCTTTATCTCAACCTTCAAATTCCTAAAGGTTCTTTTCCTTTGGAGGGATGTCGCTCTTCCTCATTCTCGATGGATTTGATCCATATCCTACTACACTATGCCATGATTCATATTTCATTTCGCTACTATTGAGTCTTGATATGTGTTGCCACACACCCTCAGTGGTTAGTGCATTAATGGATATAAATAGATATATGAGTTTCCTTGCCCTGTTGTGCCAAGCACGTTGCCCTGTAACTGCACACATATCTCAAAATCCAGGACATAAATATTTCAACATATTTTTTCAAAAAACAAAATTTCTACATGCACATGCACATATAAGCTCTTTTATAACCATGCTTTCAGAAGATTCTAGTTTCCACATCAAGTTAATTGATAACTGGAAAATAGAAACTATGCCAAAATCAACATTGTTAATTTCATTCAGTCTCTATACCAAGACTAAAGTAGGAGATTAAATTTAGCCTTTATGTTGAAAATGCAACAATAAAATCTTAGTTTGACCTTGCCTTGGTCAAACTAGAGAAAATTTGAATTTCCACATTAGTAAAATCTTCGATGTAGTTAACTGAGGTGAAATGGCCCTTCTCACTTAGTTAACTCAATAAATTCAATTTGGGGAAGCCTAATTTCAGTTCAGTATGATTTATTTCAAATTTGTAGCAAATCTATTTTAGTTAAGTTGAGTTATTATCTTTTAAACTAGTTTCAACTGTTGGAGAAACTAGTGCAAGGTCAAGTTGTGCAGTGTAACCTCAATAATACTCAGTGGTAATCTAGTTAATTGATTAATCAGCCCAAACTAACTGATGCATGTAGAGAATTTGAGTTACCCAGTTGATGTGGAGATTCCAAGGTAGTGTACTATCATTTGTAGACTAGTCCCATGTGTACATGTGGTGCATGCAGTCAAAGAATAGGCCTATGGGAATTGTGCAATCCAATTGAGGAATTTGTCTAAAACATCGGGGCTAATTCCTCAAGGAATAACGCAAGAAACTAGGATCTCGGAGGCTTGAAAAATTGGCTAAGTATTGTCCAGGTTCAGTCAGTTAGGCAGAGAGATAGATGATAAACTTGTAGAGTGTGCTCAGGCTTGAGAAAGAATTGTATTTCATCTCTATTATTTGATTAATGCAATATAGATAGTAAGGGGTTTTGAGCAGTTGCTTTCCCCTCGATAAATATTTTTTCAAGTGTGATGTTTCCTTTTGCATGTTAACAATATAATTTCTCGATCGTGAATTAGCTTCCACAGGTCAGTAGAGTATATTCTAGTCTTGTGATTTAGTAAATTTCATGAGTAATTTAGAATCTACACATTAATTTCTATATGGTATCAGAGCTCGATTTATAGTAGAGAAGAGATTTCGAAGTTCTCTTTACAGGAGGATCAAATTTGTAGCATTAGGGGAATTTTGAGGTCTAAAATGGGCCTCCTAAGGAAATTATAAAATAATAGTGGAAATAATAAAATAAGATTAGATTACATCATCAAATTTTAGAGGGAAAAAAATAAAAACTATTTTTTCAACTCATATTTTCAACTTATCTCCATATGGTTTTACTCAAATTTCAAGCGGAAAATCTTGATGAATGAAAAGTCTGATTCCTCATCCAAGGAGTACCCACGTTTCATACTTTTTATGGACATTACTACATGAAAAATGAGAAATAAATGAAACATGTGATTGCAATCACGTTTTTTCATGTATTTCTCATTTTTCGTGTAGTAGGGTCCATCAAAAGTATGCAACATGGTACTCCTTGGATGAGGAATTAAATTTTGCATCCAATGAGCAATCCAAAAATGGTGAATTGCCCCCCATGGTTGACATCATCATCTTGAATCCTATTGGTTATTAAAAAGTTTATTTTGGCTGTACATTTTTCTTAGGAGGCCCATTTTAGACTTGAAAATTCCCCTAATGATCAATTCTTCAGAGCCAGAAGGATGTATTTCTATGGACTAAGACTTGAGTATTCCCTTTAGGGAAGATTGAATTATGTTGCTTGGAAGGACCGTGCGGAGGCAATACTAGAAGATAATGGGTTGAAGGAATTTGTTGAGAGTGACATTTTGAAACCAACAACAGATGATACTTAGAATCTAGCAGAATGGAAGAAGTGTGTATCCAGGGTGAGAAGAATCATATTGGAGGGAGTACAAGACCATATTGTCTCAAATGTCCATGGGAAAGAGACTTTGTATGCAATGTGGATAGCATTTACATATATGTTCCAAAACAACAACGACGACAGGAAATTGGTGCTCAAGGACAAGATTTTAAGTATCAAGATGCAGAAGAATGACCCAATTCAATATTATCTAAGCAGGTTCACACAATGTCATGATCAACATATAGGAGTTGGTGTCACAGTACCAGATGGTGATTTGGTGAGCCTAGCCCTTTTAAGCCTTCCCAAGGGTTGGCACATCTAACAAGATTCGGTAAATGAGAGGGAGAAACTACCAAATTGGGAACACCTATGGTTTGATTTGGTACATGAGGAAATAAGGTGGAATACTAGAGATGAGACTTCATCCAAGGGCGAGGATGAAGAAAATTAAACCTTGGCTAGAAAGGAAAAGAAGGGAAAAGGGAAGAAATACCAATCCAAACCAGAGTCCAGTTAAGGGGCAAGAAGAAAGACTTGTCTAGAATCAAGTGTTTTCATTGTTATGAATTTGGACACTATGCCACAAAGTGTTTGCATAGGAAGTAAATCAAGAAGACATCAAGAGGAGTGGAAAGTGAAGCTTTGGCTTCACAATTCGAGATTCACTTCACCCTCATTTCTTTCATATCAGGACCTTATGGTTCCAAAGGAAAAACCTTAGGAATTTGTGGAGAAACCACAAGCAGAGGAACAAAGAGTGGAGGCAGCTACTCAAGCAGAGACATTCATAGAAGGAAGGAAATGAAATAGGGAAGATGACAAATTATTGCAGGATACTACAGAGAATGTGGGAGAACCCACTTCATAGCGTAGGCAGAGGAGGTCACTAGATTAGTACACTATCTACATGGCTCTGATGACCGAGATAGTAGAGACAAAACCATCCTCATTTGAGGAAGAAATAAAGAAACCTGTATGGGTTGATGCTATGGTAGATTAATATGATTCCATTGTCAGAAAAATTGTTTGGGAAGTGGTCCCAAGACCAGCACACAAATTAATGTTAGCTTTGAGATGTCTTTACAAGGTAAATCATGCAATAGACAGAAGCACTACTCGGTTTGGTCTATGGTATAGATGGACATAGGGAGTGAAGCTATATGGATTCATAGATGTAGACTGGGCAAGAGTTCATCAGAATGGAAAATAACATTAGGAAGAATTTTCACTATTGGGTCAGCAACGGTTTCTTAGTACAATGGGAAGCAAAGATCTGTTGCGCTCAGCTTGACAGAAGCAGAGTACATGGCTACTAGTCAAGCAGCATGTGAGGCAATCTAGATGAGAAAGATTCTTGTTGGGTTATTTGGTCAGATGATGGATCCTACTGTGATTTACTGTGATAATAAGAGTTGCATCAAGCTCTCTTAAAATATTTTTTTTCACGATCGATCCAAGCACATAGATATATGGTATCACCATCTATTAGATTGTGTGTAGAGGCTGATCATGTTGTTGAAGTACATTCCGACAGAGGAAAAATATGAAGAAATTTTCACAAAGGCCTTATCAAGAGGAAAGTTTTAGTTCCATAAAGGAAGGATTGGGGTGCAAGATAATCCTTTTCTTGTTGTGGGGTAGTGTTGAAAATGCAGCAAGACAATCTCAGTTTGACCTTCCCTTGGTAAAACTACAGAAAAATCAAATTTCCATATAAACATAATCTTGGATGTAGTTAACCAAGGTGACATGGAACTTGTCACTCAATTAACTCAATAAATTCGAGTTGGGAAGCCTGAGTTCATTTCAGTATGATTTATTGCTAATTTGTAGTAATCTATTTTAGTTAAGTTGAGTTATTATCAGTTAAACTAGTTCCAACTATTAGAAACACTAGTGGAAGATCAAGTTGTGCAGTGTAACTTCAATCACACTCAGTGTTCTTCCAGTTAACTGATCAATCAACCCAAAATAAATTATACATGTAGATAATATGAGTTACCCAATTGAAATGGAGATTCCGAGGTAGTGTACTATCATTTGTAGACTAGTCCCATGTGTACTAGTGGTGCATGTAGTCAAAGAATGGGCCTACATGAATTGCACAATCCAATTGAGGAATTTCAATAAAAAATAGGGGCTAATTCCTCAAGGAATAACACAAAGAAACAGGAGCTTGGAGGCATGAAAAATTGGTTAAGTATTGGCCAAGTTCATTCAGTCGGGTAGAGAGATAGACTATACACTTGTAGGGTGTGCTCAGGCTTGAGCAAGCATTGTATTCCATCCCTATTCTTTGATTAATGAAATACATATAGTAAGGGGTTTTGAGAAGTTTGTTTCCCCTAGATATTTATTTTTTCATGTGTAATGTTTCCTTTTGTATATTAATGATATGTGTTCTCGATTGTGAATTAGCTTTTGCAGATCAATATAGTAGTTTCTAGTCTTGTGATTTACTAAATTTCATGAGTAGTTTAGAATATGCACATTAATTTCTACACTTTATTAAGTTTCTTAGCCTCCTACGACATACATACCATGGTATTTCCACATCCCAACCAACATATAATACATATGCCTAAACTAAACATTATTATATAGAATACACATTACATAAGGATTCTTCCCCATGTCCGTCAAAACTAATGAACATAATTGTTCCAAGTCTACAAGATCAGATCTCCCAACCAATGGTGATGGTATGATACAAGTAACTCACTTCCCTATAGGCATGTATATAGGATTAAATAAGATGACATAAGTCCAAGGTCACAACCATCGGTTGTTGAGACCTTCAAGGTGTAAGATAGCAAGCTTATGCAATGCATTTATCAAAATAACATTTCAAACATCATTGTAGTTAATGCGAAATGCAGATCAAATTTTACGAGTAAGACGACATCATACTCACATTCAGATATTATACTAAGAGTTGAGCTCCATCCCCAAACCATGGACTTGTGCATATTTACTATGAAAGTAGTACACCAATTATAGACTTGATTTTAACACCTAAACACTTATTTAGTTAATCTTCTAAAAATCACTATCAGACCCTTTACTCAGATAACCTGGTAAAGTAAATATCGACTCATTAGCCCATCATAAAGCCCATCTAGTATAAGTGTTGAACCTAGATGCTTTGATACCACTATGTAACACTCCCCACATAGTTTAGGAGGAGGATAGTTACTATGTTGACCCAACAAGGTGTTGTTATGGAAATGGGTTCTAATTTTATTTTTTTTTAATCTTTTCAGCTGACTTAAACCTCAGTTAGGCATCATTGTTGTATTCATCTCGTTAAGACAATTCCGCTGATATAAAATTTTACTTCAATATGATCCCTGGATCAAGATTCATAGCTCTTCAAAGGTTTCTACTGTCTCATCCTCCATCTGCCACATGTAACCATGTGGCAACCTAGTCAGCCCTTCATGCCACTTGTTATGGTCATATTAGTTGCTGACCCATTCATGGGATTAGTCTCACAACCCTGTGCTATGCATGATAATTTTATGCATATATGCGTGTGTGTGTGTGTGTGTGTGTGTGTTACTAACCGAACTTGACCAGCCGTTGTTTGTTGCCAAATTTTTTCGTTACTTGGGTTATGTTACTCGGCCCTTAACATTTACGCATTCATAAGTCACTTTGGGTCAACCTTTTGGTTTGACTCACATGTGGTCATTTGACATATCACTTATTGGTGGAGACTTTTCACTTCTTCGGGCTTTGTTACCTCGCCCTTTCCACCTTTATGCACTTACGAAGGCTCCAAGGTCAGGTTTCCAAGATTACCCATAAGGTGTGCCCACTCTGCACCAATAACTAAATTGTTGGGATCACGTGTATGCCAATGCAGCATGGCTTATGTCATCTAGCCCACCTTTGAATGTACAACCATTGAACCATCTAGGAATCCTTGTCGAGGTCCTAAATTATCCTCTTTTTGACACTACCTTTCCTTCAACTCCATTCTTTCTATCATAATTATGTTACATTTTCAAGCTATAAGGTCACTCCAAATATGCTCAAATATAATAAAAGGTATCAATCATTTATAGTTTATAGTCTATATTTTCTTTATGAAATTTAATCAAAACATTTCTATAGCTACCAAATTGCATTGATTCTGCAACTAACCATAGATTCTACAACTACATCCATGGTTAAGCAAGTTCTAGTGTGATCTGAAGGAGAACAAAGTAGATAGGTAGATGGAAAATGGTTAACGTGTGGACATTCACTAGTTACATTGATTTGGAAATTCACAAGGTTCAAGAAATTTGATAGTCAAACCAGAAGTCAACTTTGGTTATAATACTTTAGCCTTGCGCAAAATTTGAAGGCAGATCGTGGCATCATCAAGCGAGCATGGGAGTGAACGAGAAAATTTTGGAAACAAATTTTTGATATGTCAAATTGAAATATTCTCATGATTTTCTCTTCTTGTAGAAAATCTTGTGAAGCATGATTCTTGCTTTGATTTTAATTACTGAGTTGTTAAAAATAAACTCGCTTATCGAGTTATGACTCTTCAAATTATTATTGAAAAGAGATTATAAATAGCCTTGAAGGGAGACAATGGACATATTTAAGCTTTGTAGTCATTTTACTATTTGAATACCTTTGTTTTTAATATAATTACTTTGTTCCTCTATGATTAAATGCGTGGGTAAAAAGTTCGTGACTAAAGTTCTTCAATTCTTGCACTTGATAGGAGGTCCCCCTCAAGAGTTGTAATTTAAGTTAGTTGTTGATTCAATATCGTATTATTAGTCGACTCTTTATGATTTATATATTATTATATGCTCCTTAATACTTTGTTTCCAAATATGGTTTATTTGACACTGCTTTCTTTACACATGTTGAGCGCTTAGTCATAAATTGAAATCATCAAAAACATTTCCTTCTTTAGTTTATTCACCTCACTTCACCCGCTTAGTCTCATATCTGCATGGGTTTAATGATCACAATTGGTCACACACACACACATAGAGACACCAGTAATCTATTAAGGCTTGTAGATTAATTTACTTCTTTAGTTTGAATCTTTAAGATAGTTTGGAATTTAATTTGAAGCAGTTTCTAATTCTATTCAATTCAATTGTACTCTTAGAATAGTTCTTTTGATTTAGTTTAGTAGAATATATTTCAATTTTGTTCATAGATTAGTTTCAAATTCAACTTCAATAGATTAAATTTCAATTATGCAATTAGAATAGCCTTTCATTCCAAGTCAATAGTGTAGAATTTCTATTTTGTTAGTTGCTTTTAAATTTATTTTAATTTGACAAGCGTTATGGAAAGAACATGTGTGTTTTCTTAGTGAGAAATGAATTAGAAACCATCTAGACTTCTTTGCATTTTAATTATAATTATAATTTCATAATCAAAATAACTCCTAGCATATATAGATCAAATACACTTCACAAGTACATAAACATTGGTTTGACAATTTAATTACATAATTTAACTACCAATTAAATTACCCAATTGGCGTTGTTGTCGGGGAAGTGTATATGGAGTTTTATTTTGATTTGCATATCATAATAGATGGATTCATTCTCCAGTGCATAGTTGAAATCATATTAAAATCATTTAGGATGCATGTATATAGAACAATATTTTAGGGATAGATTTGTAAGTATAGGTAAGGTGTGTAGTTCAATGCTAACATCACCAACCACCCCCGCTAGACCGTGTAGTGCCACACCATCCACTGACACTCATATTCCATCCAAAGAAGGTAGACATGGACTCCTTGAAGTACATAGGACTGAAATTCAACCTATGGATTCACCAACCTTATCTACAGAAGTTGTAGTTGAAGAACCTAAATCCCTTACTGAAGGAGTTATATTTCTCTCTTCAACAAGTGAGAAACTTTTAAGAGGAAGTTTTTCTAACATCCCATTAGTAGAAGAACCAAAGGAAGACTTAGAAAACCATATTATTGAACCTTATATTAGCCATGAGGAATCTAGAATGACAAGAGAAGGGGAAGGAGAAGTGTATAATGGAGATGATGGACCAAGAATTGGCGGAGGAAGAGGTGGTAGAAGAGTTCAAGGTGATAGAGGTGAAGATGAAGATCCTTTTGGTTTCCCCATATTAGATGAAGATACCACGACCACTATGAAAAACAACTCATCTTCTATCCTACCTAATTTTCATGGTTTGAGAACTAAGGCTCCTGAGACATTCAATTTTCAATTTGAAGTTTTGTGTAGATCGTATGATTATTTACCTGATACTCCAAAATTGAAATTGTTTCCATCCACTCTAAAATATGCATCCCTTAAATGGTTTATGGGTCTAGGAACACATTCTATTAGAACATGGAATGATATGAAAAGGATATTCCTAGAAAAGTATAAATATTATTGTATGCATTGTAACCTTAAGGATGAAGTCTTTAAGATGGTTCAAAAAGAGGATGAAATCCTTAAGGATCTGGTGGAAATATTTTCTTACAATGTTAAAAGGGCTCAAATGCACAATTTAGATGAGGAGACATTCAAAACTCTTTTGCTAAAAACCATAAGGTATGATTGGATTGATCTTCTCAATTTAATGGGCTAAGAAGATGTCTTCCAATTATCAATCGATGAAATCTATGAGTTGTGAAAACATATTTCAAGAGGTAGGACAAGATAAGGTAAGAACCTAAGAGATCCAATCATGTCTATGGTAAGAAAATTGCATCTGTTACAATAAGTAGAGAAAAATTAGGAAATTTGCTTGATAACCTCAAAACAGATGTCCTTGGAAATCTTAGTGATCAATTAGATACTCTAAAGATACAAAACAAGTAAAAAGTTGTGAAAGTTGCATTGTATATTTTTTGTCCTAGGTGTAGGAAAAAACATGCTCTACATGAATGTCCTCTAGATAGTGTTGATATCTGTGTCATATGTGCAGAAAATCATGATACAAAAGATTGTCCCTCAATACCTCGGCTTAAGGTTGTCTTCCAAGCTGAACATGGGACAATTCAAGCTGAATCACTTTTCTTTATTGCTAAGATACCTTGGAAGCCTCAACAAGTAGGTATGGCACAAATTCCTAATGCTCAATATCGATCATATGCACAACCAAGAAGCAATTGGAACGCACCTATGCCTTGGCAAAATTTGCCACCTTAGCCCCAAAATCCATCTTGGGCACAAGGTTAGAAAAATTCTTATGAAATAAATCCTCAGTATCCTCAAGTCCAACAACCATATCCTCAATAAAAACCTCAATATTATACTCCTCAACCTTCACAACCTACTCAACCTTAATTCTAACCCCAATCATCAAACCAACCACTTCCTCTTCCATCCACTCCATTTCCTCAAAAATATAATCAACTACATTCTCAACCACTCCCGAATATATATAATAAAAATCCTCAACAACCCATTTATAATGTTTAGGGTCAAAACTTTCAATCTTGTATTATAGCTCCTCTAGTTCTAAATGATGTACAACTTAGATCTTGTAGGGTTTTGCAAAGAAGTCACCACCAATTGTCATCCAAGAATTCAAGGGGGATAAAGTTCCTAAAAAAGAGGCATCTCTTGATCAAGAAAAGACTCATCCAAAGGAAGATATTCCTACACAACTAGGTGACAACCAAATAAAATCAACTCCCACAATTCCTCTAGCAGAGCAACCTTCTGTTTCCCTATAGAATCATCCCCGTCCTGAAAGGCTTCAAATTGATAAGGGAATAGAAAGGAAAATTATTTAACCCAATTACAATATGCTTGATGAATTAAAGAATATTTGCATCAAAAATCATTTACTTCAATTTATAAAGGAAATACCTATATGTGCAAAAAAAATAAAGGAGTTGTGCATTAAAGAACCAGGGAGAAAAAGAAAATATGTAAAAAAAATTCAATTGGTAGGAAATATTGCAGATATTTTGATGGGGAAACCAATCGTTCAAAAATATCTAGATCCAGGTAGCCCTATTGTAAAAATTCATATCAAGGGTGTTGATATCTCAAACACTTTTATTGATTTAGGAGTGGTCATTAATATTATGAGCAGGAAAACTATGCATTAATTAAAGCTTCCTAATCTTCAATATACCCCAACTCTATTATAGTTAGTAGATAAATTTGTTTTCAAATGCAATGGTATATTAGAAGATGTATCTTTGTCTTTATATTCATGGGAGTATCTCGTTGATTTTTTGATTTTAACTCCCAAGAATAATTTAGGAGTCCATCCATTGATCCTTGGTAGACCTTGGCTGGCCACTGCATATGCATTGATAAGTTGTAAATATGGTGATATGTACATTTACGATGGTATCTCTACTAAGAAATTCACTTTGTATCCACTTGTAAAAATAATAACTGAAGTAGAAAGTGAAGTTTGAATTGATTATGATAATGAATACTTTGAAGACATTCATCCTATATTTACCCTTCCACAAATTGATAAAGAGGGTCAATTGATACATTTGATGAATAATGATGATTCTTCTTCATATTGTGAACAAGATCAAAGTTTTCAAGAGTAATGCAATATTGAATAGGTATCATCTCACCCATCTAATGTAGCTTTACATTCTGTGGAGAAATTTGGTAATTATTTAGTAGAAAATTTTCTAGGTAAAACATTAAACATTAATAATAACTTTGAAGAGTTTCAAAACAAACAATTAATAAAGGTGCTACAAAAACATTCTTCTACATATGCATGGGAATACACTGATATGAAAGGAATTGACCCTAACACATGTATGCATCACATTTAAAGTAAAGAAAATTTGAAACCAAATAGATAACCTTAGAGAAGGTTGAATCCTAATCTGAGAGAAATTGTTCAAGAGGAACTACAAAAATTATGTAATGTGAATTTCATTTATCCAATATCAGATAGTTAATGGGTCTCACCTTTAGTGATTGTTCCTAAGAAGAATGGAATGTGAAGAGCATGCATTGATTATAGGGAATTGAATAAGGCTACTTTTAAAGATCATTTTTCACTACTCTTCATTGATCAAGTCTTAGATACTTTAGCAGGGAAGACATATTTTTCATTTCTAATTGGTTTCAGTGGGTATAACCAAATCCAATTGGCACCAGAATATCAAGATAAAACAACCTTTACATGTCCATGGGGTACATATGGTTATAAGGTACTTCCTTTTGGGTGTTGTAATGCACCTAAAACATTTCAAAGAGAAGTTCTAGGTATCTTCTATGACTTGATTCATGATTGTGTAGAATTTTACATGGATGATTTCACCATTTATGGAAACACTTTTGAAGAAGCTCTTGAAAAATTACAAAAAGTTCTCATTATATTTGAAGAGACAAATATTTCATTATTTCATGAGAAATGCTTTATGAAGTTTAATGAGGGAATTATTTTAGGCCATCATATTTCAGGTGATGGGATTAAGGTGGATGCATCTAAGGTAGAGGTAATTTCTAAAATTCTAGTTCCTCCTTTCTAAAGAGATGTTAGAATATTTCTTAGTTTTCCAAGTTGTTACATAAGATTCATAGAAAACTTCACAAAAATAGCTTCTCCAATCTTCAAACTTCTCACAAAATATTGTGATTTTGTTTGGAATTATAGCTGTCGAAAATAATTTGAAACATTAAAGTAGAAAATCACTAAAGGACCAATTTTAAGAGGGCTTGATTGGTCTCTTCCTTGACATGTCTCAATTGATGCTTCAGATTAAGCTTTAGGGGTTCTTTTAGGATACATAGATTTGGCTCCTTATGTTATTTATTAGACAAGTAAAAATTTAACTCCTATAGAGTTAAATTATACAATAATAGAAAAGGAGTTTTTAGTTGTTGTTCATGCCATCAATAAATTTCAACATATATTACTGGTTATGAAACTTTCATACATACAAGTCATTCTGCTATCAGATATTTAATGAATAAACCAATTACTAATGGCAGAATTACTAGATGGTTGTTATTACTATAGGAATTCAATATTACCATTTTGGATAGGCTTGGAAAGGAAAATACAGTGGCTGATTTTTTTCCAAGATGCATAATGATAATATTAATACCCACGTAAAGGACAATTTTCCTAGCAAATATTTTTTTTTATGGTATCTACTAAATCTCCTTGGTTTGTAGATATTGCCAACTATTTCGCTACAAGAAAGTTTCCTCCACACTTATCGACCAAAGAACTACGTAAAGTTATCAGGACTAGTGCACCTTACTCATGGATGAAAGGGGAGTTGTACTGAATTGGATTTGATCTGAACATTCGAAGGTGTGTTCGAGAAGATGAAGTAATGGAGATATTAAAATCTTGCAAAGATGAACCATGTGGAGGACACTTTGATGATAGAAGAATTGCATACAAAGTCCTTCTTTTGGGATATTACTGGCCTTCTCTTTTTAGAGATGCTAAGGAATATGTCAAGATATGTGACAATTCCCAAAGAATGGGAAGACCCATACAATTAGATGAAATGCCTCTGAAACGTTAGGTACTTGTAGAGCCTTTTGAAAAGTGGGATCTAGATTTTATTGATCCAATCAACCCTCCATCTAAACAAAAAAGGCACATTCTTGTTTGCACAAATTACGTTACAAAGTTGGTAGAAGCTAAGCCACTTCCTTTTTCTACTGAAATGTCATAGTTACATTTCTTTTTTAGGATATTTTCACTTGTTTTGGTGTCCCAAGAGAAATGTAACAGATCAAGGTGCTCAGTCCACATCAAAGTTGGTGCAGAAAATTATGGAGCAATACAAAATCAAGCACAAAAAATCCACTCCATATCATCCACAAGCCAATGGGCAAGTGGAATCCACCAATAAAGTACTTGAAGCAATCCTAACCAAGATTGTACACTTACATAGAAGAGATTTGGAAGAAAGGCTTCCAAAGGAACTATGGGCATATTATACCACATGGAGGAATACTATTGGGCATAATTCTTACAAGCTTGTCTATGGGAAGCAAGTCTTGCTTCCAATCGAATTATAGGTGGGGACTTTTAGAACATTAGAAAAAATAGGGCTTGATCTATCTTAAGCTAAAAAATAAAGGCTGGCATAATTGAATGAGCTAGATGAGATCCAAAAAGATGTTATAGAAAGAACTAACATAGTCCAGTGACAGAGATCGAGATGGCATGATAAATTCATCAAATTCAAGAAATTAAAGTCGGGTGATTGGGATCTTCTTTTTTACTCTAAATTCAAGGATTTTCAAGGAAATTTCAAACTCACTGGCTTGGTCCCTATGATATAGATACATTTTTTTATAATGGAGCAATTAGAATCAAGACTATTGATAAATAAAAGCTCACCTTCCTTGTTAATGGCCTGAGAATAATTTATTAAATATTTGCAAAATAATTATGACTTCAAGTTTCTTGAAAAATGATGTCCTTCACCTAATTCTCCATCTAGATTATAATTTCTTTCCTTAAATTGAAAAGAGAGAGAGAGAGAGAGAGAGAGAGAGAGAGAGAATGATACAGAAAAAATTTATAATATAATAATAATAATTAAAAATAAATAATATAGACATGGTAAACCTCACCTTCCTGTTAATGGCTGAGAATTATAAATATGCAAATAATTATGACTTCAAGTTCTTGAAATGAGTCCTTCACCTAATTCTCCATCTAGTTATAATTTTTTCCTAAATTGACAAAGAGAGAGAGAGACGAGGAGAGAGAGAGAGAGAGGAGAGAAATGAATATCAGAAAAATATAATAATAATAATAATAATAATTAAAAATAAATAAATATAAACATGAAAACCAACATTGTCGGCATATCTATATGGAAAATCTTAATTGAAAGCCAAGAATTATTGGCAGTTTATATTTTCACAAGTCCTTGCCTTGTCCCATCTCTTTTTTATCCCTCCTTCTTCTAATAATTTTTTTCAAGTTTAATAAAGCTTTGGAGACTTGTTTTTTCCTTCAAGAATTCTCAAAATTCATCAGAACTAGCCAGGACTAGCTACATTAGTAACAACAAGGATCTCAAGAAAATTTTAAAGGAACAACTACAAAATATATGACATTCTACAGTTGATTACAAATTCTGCATCCAATATGAAATTTGCAGATATTTTGAACCTGTTGAATTATCAAGCCTCTAGAATACTTCAGACCTACAAGAAAGAAAGCATCAATATCAAAGGTATGTGTAACAAGATATGCACATATAATGCTAGATTATTTTTCATTTAGAAGCAATAGACTTGTAAACTTATCGAATGATGATGATATACTAAATGACAAAATCATGACCTTATGACAATACTATTCCATTAAATATAATCATAACCCTATGTTTCATGTCAAGATATCTCTAATTGCATTTAAAATCATTGAGATTCTAATGGTCCTATAAAAGTGGATTTTTGAATCATGGTAAATAATTTATGAAAGAGGTTCAATTTCATTGGGAATTGACCACCGTGTTAAAGCAACATATTTTACTCTAAGCCATTCACCACTCTACCTTATCATTCATCTACCAATTTCATCACCATTGATCCATTCTACATTATCATCCATCCTCCATTTACCCTTGTCAAAAGTCACAACTCAAGATAAAACTTCCATCTTACCATGGGTGTCATTGTCAGATTTGAGCCTAATGGGGTTAATTTTCTTTAAGCATATCCATGAGTTCGAGATCAATTTCATAAATCAGGTTGGCTTAACTTCTTTGAAAGAAATGATGGATACAAGGTGGAAGTCACAAGGGCATTCACTCGAGCATTCAATGGAGTAGAGGCTAAGATCGGGGGCATCAAGTTTATAATTACATAGTCTATATTGGCAGAGGAAATAGGCTTACCCTGAAATGGGGAGAGTTGGTTCAAAAATCACAAAATCAAGGAAAAGGAATGGACAATTTTCCTCCAAAATCTAGGTATGTATACTTCCATCTTCAGAAAAGGGATACCAATTGCTGCATTGAAAACCAAGTGGAGAAATATTTTACTAGTCATTCAGAAATTTTAGACTTGTGAAGGTTGATATGGCACAATGTTATTTTATCATATGTGTCTCTTGATGCATTTCATTAAAGGAAATGAATTTAGTTTTCCATATTCTCTACTATGTAGTCTTAAGAAAATGGATTCTAGTATGCAACAATATTTTAGAAACCCCGATAGTGCGTTATAGCATCATGCATTAATCAAAATTATTATTGAAGCACATTTGATAATCAAGGAAGATAATTTGCATATATTTCTAGATCGAAACCATTTTATAGAGGTTCCAGAATAGGAAGCAGTGACAAAAACTAAGAGAAGTTGGCACAAAATAGTTCCAAACCCTAAATCATGAACTAGTCAATGAAGAAGCGGGTTTGAATGTCAATAAGCCAGAATAAATGGAAACTCTACCAGATGAGTCAGAGGGTAGTAATTCCTTTAGTCGGTATTTAGAGAAGGTTAAACAGAAAAATGAAAAACAAAGTGTTAGGAGAAATAAATCAAGTTCAAACATCAAGTAATTAGAAGCAATAAAGGAGACAGAGGAACAAATAAAAACACAGAGATCAGGAAACAAGAGGAAGATTACACAAGAAACAATGGAATTGGAACCAAAGTTAAGGAGTAGGTGAATTTACAAATGCTCAAATGAACATCCATGACAAGAGCTTCTAGAAACTATTAACTTTGAAGAAGAATATGAGGTTGAGGCAGAAATAGTAGCAAAGCCTTCATTTTATCAAGCTCCAAGTCCAACTAGGAAAATGCCTAAAATTGATCTAGTCCAACAACAAATTTATGACTATGTGAAAATGTTGGATCAAAAAGCACAACACAAGGTAGATTCTCCTTCCCAAAAATGAATATGAAGACATTTTTCATGAATAAACCGCTTTGACTAATACCATTCCTTAGATAGAACAAGGAATTGTAGATGCTCTAAAATAAGATATTCATGAGTTAGAAATATTAAAGAGGCATCTCAAAGAAGAAAATGAAGCAGTAAAAATAAAAAAATGAAATTTTGAGGGCATAGGATGACAATATGTTGCTAAAACTCTATCACTGGTATAAGAAAAACAATAGGCTCAAAGATAACAACAAGATTCTTAGGAACAAAATCAAAGGGCTACAAGGAAGGATTTTAACGAGGAAGCTGAGACTAGAACTCAATGTCAAGAGTCGGAAGGGTCTACTAGTTTGGATGCCCTAATTTAAGCTTCAGAAATAGTTTAGTAAACAAAATACTTTTCCAATTTTTAAGTTTTTTGTGCATGAGGACATGAAAAATATTTGGTGTGGGGGAATGTTGAGGTCTTGAATTGTCTTTTTGACACTATCTTTTCTTGATCTCCATCCTTTCTATCATAATTTTATTACATTTTCGATCTATAAGGTCACTCTAGATACGTGAAAATACAATAAAAGGTATTAATCATTTATAGTGTATAGTCTTTATTTTCTTTGTGAAATTTAATCAAAACATTTTTATAGCTACCGAATTGGACTGATTTTGTAGCTACATCTATGGTTAGACAGGTCCCAACGTGATTTAAAGGAAAACAAAGCATATACACAGATGAAAAATGTTGAACATATGGACATCCACCTATTACATCAATATGGAAACTCACTAGGTTTGAGAATTTTGATAGTCAAACCAGAAGTCAACTCTGGTGATAATACTTCAGCCTTACACAAAATTTGAAGGTAGATTATGGCATCATCAAGCGAGTGTGGGTTTGAATGGGAAAAGTTGGAATCAAAGTTGTGATATGTCAAATTGAAATATTCTTATGATTTTCACTTCTCATACAAAATCATGAGAAACATGATTCCTGCATTGATTTCATTACTTAGTTGTCAAAAATAAACTAGCTTCTCAACTTATGACTCTTCAAACTGTTATTCAAAAGAGATTATAAATATCCTTGAAGTGAGAAAATGGACATATTTAAGCTTTGTAATAGTTTTACTATTTGAATACCTCTATTTTTAATATCATTACTTTGTTCCTCATTATGATTAAATTTGTGGGTAAATAGTTTGTGACTGTAGTTGTTCAATTATTGCACTCGACAGGAGGGTCCCCTGAAGAGTTGTAAGTTAAGTTAGTTGTTGATTCAATCTCGTCTTATCAGTAGACTCTTTATGAATTGTATACCATTAGATGCTCCTTGTTAATAATTTGTTTCAGGATATGGTTTATTTGACATTGCTTTGTTTACGTAGTTTGAGCACTCAGTCATAAATTAAAAACATTAAAAACATTTCCTTCTTTACTTTATTCATCTCAGTTCGCCTACTTAGTCTCAGATCTACACGAGTTTAATGATCATGACTGATTACACACACCAGTAATCTATCAAGGCGTGTAGCTTAATTCACTTCTTTAGTTTGAATCTTTAAGATAGTTTGGATTTTAATTTGAAGTAGTTTCCAATTCAATTTAGTTCAATTTCTGCTCTTAGAACAGTTCTTTTGATTTAGTTCAGTAGAATAGATTTCAATTATGTTCATAGATTAGTTTTCAATTCAATTTCAATAGATTAAATTTAAATTCTACTATTAGAATAACCTTTCATTCCAAGTCAATAGCATAGAATTTCTATTTTTTCAATTTCTTTTAAAGTTATTTTGATTTGACAAGCCTTATGGAAAGAAAATGTGTGTTTTCTTAGTGAGAATTGAACTAGAAACCATTTAGACTTATTTTCATTTTAATTTCATAATCAAAAGAAGAAATCCTAGCATATATAGTGCACATGCATTTTGCAAGTACACGAACCTTGGTTTGACAATTTAATGATGTAATTTAACTACTAATTAAATTACCTAACAATCATTTTGTTTGGATTACATGTGATGGGATCCACCACCATCCAATGTAAAAAATCCATTCAATCCCAACCTATTCCACATTTCCATCCCTGCCACACTAAGTTTGTCCTCATTAGCTCATGAATTCCTCACGCATGACATTTTGTGGGCTTTTAGGATGCAGCCCCTTCCAGGCTCATGTCATCTTGGGTTCCATTTGAACCATTGATCTCCCCACTTAATCTTGGCCATTTGTTAATCTAGTGTCTACACTTGGTCATGTGTCTGCACCATTGCCTATACTTGATCTCGGTTGCAGTGGGTTTTCCTGATACTTGGGTCGCATAAAACACTTAGAGTCGATTATGAAGAACTTGTCCATGGCTTGGCCAAGGTGGTTCTATAAGGGTTGGACCTACACAAGGGTGTGACTCTTGACCTTGATGCCTTATGAATCATGCACCGGTGTTAATCATCCAAAGCTTACACCTAAATTAATTCCTTCGAGTTCTCGATGGATGAATTGCAGGACATGGAATAGGGAGTTGTCCCTCCAGACTAGGAACTTGTCCATTTAGACTTTCAGAGGTCTATAGTTTCCATGATGATCAAATCAACATACCAAAACCTATACACATAAATAGAATCACAGTAGGGGGTACAAATCCATAAGGAACGAATCTCATTCACTCTCATGGATTATAGACATAACCATGCCAAACCAGGAAGCATAAACCTAAGTCATGAAAGTTGTTTGAAGAATTCCCTCTCTGCGATAAGGAGAACAAGCCCTTCTTGGCCTTAAGCATGGAGAAAGTAAACAAATTGACCCAAAACCTGGGTATATGTTATGTTAAATATTAGAGAAGCATTCATACGAAATAGGCACACCAACCAAGCCAAAAATGAGGAAGAAAATCTCCAATGTTCTACCTTAAGACTATATACAATGTTTTTTTTTTTTAACAAGAACGGTTAATGTTTTTATTGCCAAAAGTGGAACCAACTCCTATTAAAATTAACATAAGCTTTTAGAAATTGAGCAATGAGAATGAGCTGATGTTAGTCCCTTGTCCTATGCTTATTTTGAAAATTTCTGTGAGTTCTTTGGCTATTCTTGTTTTTTGTCTTACATTTTAACTTAGGGAGAGAAAATTCTACGACCTTTTCTTTTTGTTGTTCCTTAAGTTTTCCATTTCTTCTACTATTATTCGTTTTGCTTGTTGTTCCTTCAGCTTACTGTTCCTTCAGATGCTGTTCCTTCGAACTGCTATTCCTTCGGCCTGCTGTTCCTTCGGCCTACTGTTCCTTCGGAGTGTTGTTCCTTTTGTTGTTGTTCCTTCAGCCTATTGTTCCTTTGGCCTATTGTTCCTTCGATCTGCTATTCCTTTGCTCTGCTATTCCTTCGGCCTACTATTCCTTCGGCTTGCTATTCCTTTGGATGTTGTTCCTTCTGTTATTGTTCCTTCGGCTTGTTGTTTCTTCAAATGTTGTTCATTCTGTTATTGTTCCTTCTGCTTGCTGTTCTTTCTGATGATGTTCCTTCTGATTGCTATTCTTTCTGCTGTTGTTCCTTAATCTGCTTGTTGTTCCTTTGGAAGTTGTTCCTTCTGCTTGTTGTTCCTTCTAGTGTTGTTCCTTATGCTGCTGTTCTTTCTGGTTGTTGCTCCTTCTGCGGCTATTCCTTATACCATCTGCTGTTGTACTTTCTAGTGTTGTTTCTTTTGCTTAAGAGTCTTTGTTCTTGTTGTTCCATCTACTTGCTACTTGGCGATCCTGTATGTGACTTTCAAGGTACCAAATGCCACTCTCCCTCTGAAAAGTAGCTCTACCTTCTGTAGAGTGACTAAGGCAAAGAATGAATCAAGCAGGGTCTTCCATTAAGGCTAAGATTACCTTGAGGCAGCAGGCAGGCTTTATTTACCAGCGAGTCCGCTTGTTTGTTTAAATCTCGCAAAATATGATATGGGTCGACTGTGTCAAAGTCTTTCAAAGTGTTTCGAATTCTCTGCAAGGTTTTGTTTAAAGCTGGGTTACTAAAATAATCTTCGGAGTTTAAGAGCTTTATCAATAGCTTTGAGTCTTCAAATATTTCGATTGATTTGTAATCTAATTCCTTCGCAATCTGGTAGGCTTTTAGGAGGCTGTAACTCTCTATTTGATTGTTCGAATTTATGCCTAGGCCCCAACTAAAACTGGTTTTTTCTTATTTGTCTGGGGAGAGGATCAATCCCCCTGTGCCTGCAGTGCATGGATTCCTCTTGGACACTCCATCAAAGAAGATAGTGGTTTTTGGGGTCCCCTGCCACCACTTAAGAAAGTCACCTGCAGTGAGACGTAGGCACCAAGTAGGATCTTTCATCGGTTTGTTGATTGAATCTTTCCTTTCTCCTGGCATGCAGGGTCCTAGCCACACAGAGACTTTTGTAGATAATATAAAGGAAAAAGCTGATTTATATATTATTTCCAACAATAGAGCTTTTGCTTTGGCAGCAACTTCCACTGATTTTGGGATCCTATTGTTAAAAACACACTCATTTCGAGCCAACCACACTTTCCACCAAAGGTATTCTGGAATAGCCTGCCAAATGTTTTTCCATCCTTCATTTTTAGATTTTTTCTTAGGGTTTTGATATGTCCAGGAGGTGTAGAGAGTAACTACTAAAATCTAGGAAGGGGTGGGTGTGCTAAGTCCCTGTAGGACCATCTTCCAAACTTCTTGTGTGAAAACACAATCAACCAATAAATGGTCAGAGGTTTCGATAGCAAAAGTGCATAGGCAACATTTAAAGGGCCCATGGAAGCCTCTTTTATTTAGGTTTTCTCCTGTTAGTGCCTTTTTATGCATGAGTAACCAAGTGAAGAAATTCACCTTTGGAAGGTAAAAGGGAGACCAAACGGATTTCCAGAGCTTCGGAGTTAGCAAAGATGCGTGAGTGGCTTGTAATGAGAAGAATCCTTGAGCTATTGTATAAATTCTGGTTCTTCCCCACCCCCATTTATCTTTGGATGTATGATGGACTGGGGTGAGGCCAGAAAGTGCTGCACAAAGCAAGTTCTTTTGTGTTTCTAGAGGGTCAGGAACCCATGGAAAAGTCCATCCTACCAAATTCCCTTTCCTGTCCCAAGAACATATGTTTACAAGCCGAAGAAGTCCTTTGTTCACTAACCAGATTTTTAAATCGTTACAGGAATTTAGGGTGGCCAATGGGGCATTCCTTTGAATGGTGTCCTCCCAAAGTAATGTTCTCTGCCCATTACCTGGTATTCTGTATAAATGCTGCTATATATGGTCGATGCTTCTTTTGACTAAATTCCATATTGTTGTTCCTGTTGGAGTAGAAGAAGTTGTGAGGTTTCTCATGGAGCCTCCCTTTAGGTATTTCTTCCAGAGGATCTTGTTGACAGGATAATTTTTATCTACATACAATTGCCATATGATTTTTCCACCAAGAGCCAGATTTTCTAAGCCTGGATCCCATATCTGTAACCCACCTTGCTGGAGTGGTCGATTCAGGATATCCCATCTTACCAAATGTAGCTTGCTCTGATTTCCCTTGCCCCCATTCCATAGGAAGTCCCGAAGGAGTTTGGAGATTTGTTCAGTGATAGACTTAGGAGCTAGTAGAAGGGAGGACTGGAAGATGGGAAGGGTAGAGAGGACTGCCTTTATCAAAACCAACTCCCTTGCCTTTGTTAGCCATTGACCTCCCCAATATGCTATTTTTGCTTTTATCTTTCTAATTACTTCAGTCCAAAGGGAGGGAGGGCTTGATCCTAAGGTTAATGGAAGGCCTAGATATTTGATCTTTTCCCACTTGTCATACCCAGTGAATCCCAATATGCAAGAAATTTGAAGAATAGTAGGGTGATCTACATTCCAGCCATAAACCAGACTTTTTCTTTTATTGATCAAGGCTCCTGTGATTAAATAGAAGTGTTGGAGGATTTCTTTGAAAGCCTTTTCTATCTTAATCAAGGCCCCTCCTAAAAGGAGAGAGTCATCCGCAAAGAGGGCGTGATTTATGGGGTCCACCCCTCTTGCTGCCTTGATACCTGGGATAGTGCCTACTTCCATTTCCGCTGTCAGCTTTCTACTTAGGGATTTTGCCAACAAAGTATAAAGAAAGGGTGACAATGGGCATCCTTGGTGTAGCCCTATAGAAGCTTGAAAGAAGTCAGAAGGTCTGCCATTGACCAGGGGGGCTATCCAAGGTCTGTGTGTGCAGGCTTTTATCAAGTTGACAAAATCAACACTAAAACCGAAGGAGAGGAGGATTTTATAGAGGAATGAGAGTTTAACTTGGTCAAAAGCATTTGACATATCCAACTTGATGAGCATACCTTTTTCCTTTCAAGAGTGGCTAGAGTGGAGGGCTTCTTGCACTTGGATCACGTTGTCTATGATGTTCCTTCCTTTGACGAACCTGCCCTGCAGAGGGGAGATTAGGTTCCCTAACAGAGGCTTGAGTCTTTTGGATAAGAGTTTGGAAAGGATCTTGTAGGAGGCATTGCAAAGAGAGATTGGCCAGAATTTTTCGAAAGTCTCAAGGTTAATTTCTTTTGGGATAAGGGCAAGGAAGGTGGAGTTGGTACACCCTCCCACTTTGGCTTTCTTTTGGAATGCTTTTACCATTTTGAGAAGATCGAGTTTTATTACATTCCATCAAGCTCTGTAGAAATGTATGGTGAAGTCGTCCGGCCCAGGTGCTTTATCTGGTTGCATTGACCAACTGACTTCTACTAGCTCTTTTTCAGAAAAAGGCCTCATTAACCTAGCGTTTACATCTGCAGTGACAAGAGGGGGGATGTTTGACAAAAAGTCAGCAGCTAGGTCGTCATCAGAAGAACCATCCTCCTGGAATAGATTCTGATAGTGGGTTGTGCCTGCCTATTCTATGAGAGACTGTCCTTTGATAACTTCCCGCTCCCTATTGGATATTTCAGAAATGTGATTTCGAGAGAGGTAGGCTCTGCATTGTTTATGAAAAAAGTTGTGTTTTTGTCTCCAGCTTGGAGCTAGAGGCTGCGAGACTTAAGGCATCAATATTCCTCTTCTTGTCGAAAGGAGAGAAAGGAATTGAACTGAGCGTTCCGTTCGATGAACAACTGTGCTTTGGTGGTTTCAGATCCTTCCATGCCTAATTGAATTTCAACCAGAGCCTAGACTGTCTTTTGTCTATGGCTCATAGGAGTGGAAAGGGGTTTTTTTTTTGCCCAGACTTTTAGTGTAGACTTAATGTGTTTGAGTTTCTGTTCCCACACAAAGCTGGGGGATCCTTCAACTAGTTGCACCTAAACGTTGGCCATTATATCCATGAAGCCCTCTCTCGATACCCAAAGAGGGTTGATCTAAAGGGAATAGGGCCCAATTCCTCCTCTTTCTCTATCAGCAGTGAAATGGGGTTATGATTAGATGTTATTTTGGGTAGGATTTTTGAAGAGATCAAATGCTTCCCCTCCAACAGAGTACTTTGAGCTAGAAATTGGTCTAAACGGGTAGCAATGTTGGCATTACCAACTCTATTGTTTGTCTAGGTATAATGACCTTTCTTAGGTTTGTGGTCTAGAAGGTCCCATTCGAGAATCAGAGACTCCACTGAGGCGTGGAAGGGATCTTTACCCCATACTCCACCTTTTTTCTCATTTGGGTCTAGAGTGATGTTGAGATCCCCCGCCAGAATGATGTTTTGGGGGGCATAGATTTCTAGGAAGTCTGAGAGAGAATTCCAGCAATCCTTTTTTTCCAAAAAATTAATAGGAACATAAAGATTGAAGAGAGCTAGAGAAATCTTACTTGGAAGGTGAAGAAGATCTGTATATATCTAGTGTTGGGTTGAAAAGGAGCTTTTAAGCTGGAACTTATCCTCCAACCAAAGGGTTCCAGTAGATATTGATGGTA
>APFE031055124.1:62381-73638 GCA_000404065.3 Pinus taeda
TGGTCCTGAAGTACCTTTGGTGTTGACCGCTTTTCCTGAGTTCTTTTTCCATTTGATTTGACATAAAGATAGAAGAGCATATTCTTATATCTTTGTCTCTTGGAGGAGGAAAATGTCTGAGATTTCCATTCTTAATAAGTCTTTTACTGCTTCAGCTTTTAGTGGGTTTCCCAGACCCCTGCAATTCCAAGAGACAATCTGCATTCTTTACTAGAGGGGAGCAGTGTAGACGCACCCTTTGGGGGTCTGGTCCTTGTGTTCCTGCCTAGTGAAATTTCGACTGTGGACTGACTTCCCTGCATCTTTGGTCGCTCCGCCTCTTCTTCTCTGATCTCCTTGCTGGACTTACTTCCTGCCTTTTTGTTGGATTGATCGAGGGGTTCATCTTCAGAAGAACCGGGACTATCTATCAACTTTTTCTTCTTAGCCATTTCTGCATAAGAGGGTGGGGAAGTGGCGCCTACTAGAGGGCCTTGCTTTTCCTGTTGGATTGCATCTATTAAGGGTGTTTTTGGAATGGCTTCTACCATTTGTTCCTGAGATCCTGAGTTTATTTATGCATCTGCTCTCTGATCCATATTCTGTTGCACCTTGCCCTCTTCAAGTTCTGGTTGGTCTTCTGGAGGGTTTAGAGCAGCAAAAGGATTTGTTGAGATGGCGGCCTTTTCTATGGCTTGATATTCAGTTAAACTCTTCCCAGCAGAGGGTCCTCCGGTCTCTGGATTCCCTCCTTTGCTTTTCGCTTTGGTGGTTTTTCTAGCTTGCGTCCACTGTTCACCCTTTTCTTTTTCAGATTCTTCCTCGATTTTCTTCTTGCAGTTTCGTGCAAAATGACCATAGCCATGATAGTGTTGGCACTTGAAGGGGAGTTGTTCATAATCTAGTTCCTGAATGTGAGACCAGCCAGCTATGGTTATCTTGATCGCCTCAGGCAATCCTATCTCCAGATCAACTTCAACACATATTCTGGCACACGAATATTGTTCTCTCCTTTCATCCCTATCAATGTATTTTCCTAATTTGTTCTCGATTGTTTCCATAGATTCCGGGCTCCAGCAATGAAGAGGAAGATGGGGTAACCTTACCCAGACTGGGACGGCTGAAGGAGTGTCCTGGGAAGGATCAAAGTCTAGCATCCATTTCTTCAGATAGAGCCCTTGGGGGCCCATGAAATATGGACCGTTTCGGAAAATGAGTTCTCGATCCTTTGCTGATTTGAAAAAAAAAACATAATAACCTCTGCCTACCATGTGGCTTTGTATTCCTTCAGAGACAAGGGGCCTTTAGTTTCTCTAGACTCATCCTTCAATAGCTTTGGGAGTTCCACAGGCAGCTCTACCGAAGGAATGGATTCGAGTTTCTTAACAAATTTTTGCTGGTTTGAGTTTGCTTTCCTCTTGCCACAGGAGGCTACCAATCTCTTAAAGGAAACAATCTCAGGAGGGGGGAAGGGGGGCCTCCTCCAACGTCCATATTGGTTGGACTCAAAATTTTTTTGAGGAGGCTCATTGTGCAGAGTTATCTCCACACACTGGATGGTCTCAATAGCGGGAGGTTGCTGAGAGAGCTCAGCAGGAGCGACGACAACAGGGCATGCTCTAGAGCCAAACCCTAATCTCACAGGAAGTTTTTTCAAAACAACTAAAGACTATATACAATGTTAAGGTAGACCTGTAATGGGAAAAAATTCATGTAGTTGCAATTTATAAAGGAGCTTCCATATAGGTTATTATCAGAGAATAACCGATATCTATATATATATATATGCCTCCACCTGAGCTCTTATTTCCTTGTGAAAATCCTAATGAATTAGGCCCCTATTTTTTAGGATTTTTCCTCCAATTGATTGCACAATTTCCAAGGATTGATCATTTATTGCATGCAACACTTGTACACTCAAGGCTAGTCTACAACTGATGTTACACATCCTTGGAATATCCACCACGGTTGAGGAACTCTAATTCCTTGCATGCACTATCTATTTTGATTTGGTTGATTAGTTAATTGTATGATCTTTGAGTTAGACTATTGTCATACTGCAAAACTAACCTCCATCTAGTTCTATCAATTGTTAGAACTAGTTTAACTGAGTACAACTAGAAATAATTAAACTGGATTGATACAAATTAGCAATCAACATATGAAAATTGAACTCCAGCCCACTAACTTGAATTTACTGATCTAACTAAGTGACAAGAGCCATGTCACCTCAGTTAACTGACTCCAAGTTGCCTGTTGATGTGGAAATTTTTAATTTTCTCAATTTGACCAAGGCTAAGTCAAATTGAGCCTTTCTTGCTACATTTTTTCAACACTCCCTCTTAGTAAGAAAGGGATTATCAACCACCCCTATCTTTCAGCTATGGAATTTGAACTTCCCTCTTGGAAAAGCCTTTGCCAAGATGTCAACATCTTGTTCCTTTGTTGGAATGTATTGTAGCAACATTATCCTCCTCTACACATAGTCTTGTAAATGATAACCTCGATCTTATCAAAACTTATGTACCAGACACTGCAGAGCTCATTCCACATCGATCTTGTAGCTCTGACATCCCACATCGCATCTAGGAGTCTTTAGCACCTTCATCTTAGGTCTTTCAGGGTAAGTTTGCTTCTCATGTCTTACGCTGCATTTCTGTCACTTTTTGCTTTTCTCTTTGTGTAAGCGTTGCCTGCTTGATTTCAATGAAGGCTTGTTGTCATTTTAATGTATGTTAGCTTGTAGAAGCCTCGTTTCAGTTTTCATTTGCATCTCACTGCTTTCACATGCATGACATTGTTTTTGCACTAGCGGCTTCACACACATGCATGTTTTCTCGTTTTCTGAATTCTACACTTACTATTTGCATGCATGATCATTCACTCTTGTTTACACTCAGTTTCACCATGCATTAGGACTTCTCATGTTTTTAGTCACCCGTCGGCGAGTCTAGGCTGCGGGCCCGGACCTTGCCTTACTAGACTAACATTGTGCATTTCTAGATGTGAAGGCTCTGCCTTCCCTCTAGAAATTGCACACGTTTAGCCCAACACTAACCTCTAGGCTTGCATTGCAGAATTTTGGGAGGTAGTTCTTTGCTGACCACAGAAACTGTGCAATGTAGTTTGTTGGTTTTTCCTATCACTCCTGACTGAAATTGCGCATTGCACAGTTGCAGTTCTTAGCAGGCCAGGTTGGACTGTGAATTGCATAGTCCCAGTAGTCAGTCAGCCTCCTGATAGCCCAGACTGCACCTTGCACAGTTTTGGCAGTTAGTCTCCCAGCCTCCTTGTGAAAATTGCGCAATCTTCATAGACAGTCACACAAGCATGCTTCATGTCAGTCCTCCAATTTGTTTTGGCTTTCAACTGAGAAATTTCTTTCCATGAGTGTTTCTATGTCTCCAGGTATCACAGATGTTCACCTGCTTCTCAGCAGCGCAGGTACAGTGGACCAAGAAAGCAGATTCAAAGGACATCATTGAGAGTGCAACTAGGGATGCAACCGATCAAGTGTCTATGGAATTGCCTATCTATGGAGACATCAAGTTGTTCATAGACAGGGATATCAAGATAAAATGGCAGTGGCATCACATCGAGCATCACCATTAGCAGCAGCAAAAGGTAGCAGACCTACGCATGGCACCACAGAGGTGGAGCAAAGCTAAAAGTTCAAGCATATCCACTAGTGATTAGAACAACTTTGGAGATTGAGGCTATGAAGTGACAACACGACAGGAGGATCACACGAAGGTAGAGAGACAAATGAAGAAGGAGTTATAGGTGTTGAAGTGGAAACTCAAGGAAGAACAGGAGTTGCATAGATGAGAGAAGGAGTTACAACAGGAACATGTACAACAGGAGGCGCAACATGCAAATACTGATGAAACTGCACCCATACAGGTTATAGACCCATCCCAAAAGATGGCATGGAGCAGACAAGGTGAGTCGTGTTGTCGATCACATGCAAGGGTGTTCAGGAGCATGGATGTCATTGTGCACATGCATGCGATCCCACCCATTGGCACACTCACCGAGGTGAAGACAAAAACCAAGTCTGATTGGAGCTGAACATGTATGTTGACAAGTTGATGTGCATAGTCACCAGCACACACTTGGAGATCATCATAGACACTATGCATCAGTATGTTGTTGGTCCAACTGCACTCAAGAAAATGATGTGCATGTTATTAGACAAGTTTGATATACGAGCCATATCTGTGTACCTGGATGCAACGGAGGCAAGAGTCTGCTTTCAGTAGGATGTCACCATTGAGCACACGGACACCATCATGGATGACAAAGCTTGGTATTAGTTTGCCACCGTTGATCATCGTGAGGATGTCGAAGAGTTGGTCTTCCCACAGTTTTCTCTGTCTTAGTGATGCCTTGCATGGCTTGCTCAAGCCTGTTTTGTCTCACATGGGTACATGTGCAGATGGTATGTAACATCTTGTAAAGTGAAAGTCCAAGTGTCAATAGTTGAATGTAATAGTCATAGAGTAGTTGAAGAGTCATGAGGGTATGTTATGCTCTTGACTTGCGAGAAGATGCCAAAATACCAAATATATGAAGAAATACAACCTGGAACAGAGAACAAAATGAGAAAAACAAAAAAATTTTATTATTCAGTGATGAAAGCAATGTTCACTTGCCTCTTAGAGGGGGCAACCTCCAACAGAGCAAAGCTCGATTACAAAATAAGACACTACGCTCCTCAATGGGGAGTCTCTATCCTTTATATATGATTCATACATGCAATACCATGGGTCAGTACCATGGTTCTCTCAATACCATCTATCTAATACCATGACCCATTTGCAACTAACTGTGGTCCCTTTCTTTAAAGGTGGGTCAACCATTTACAATTATTAATATGGGCTTTATTGACTCTTTAACTAACTATAACTATGACTTGACCCTATTACATAAATAAGGGGGTTAGGGTTGGACCCTAACAAGGTAGGTGAATAGTCACAAAGGGGAATGTCAAGGGTCACCCCACTCTTTTCTATTTATAGAACCTCATAACTCATTGTAAGGGATTTTGGGTAGCCAAGCTTCTGATAGGAGTATCTTAGAGAAAGTTTGGAGTGTATTGTAATGAGCCTTGACTTGTCCACAGTGCAGAGCTAGTACATCTCTTTGGAGGAGCAGGTGGTAGTGACTGTAACATTCCGTTATCAGGACTAGTGGTTGGTCATGGTTGTACTATATGTTTGGAACTTTCACTTCTTAATATGTAATTCAGTTATCTTGGTTACTCTAATGATATATGTATTTGTTTTCTTACAAATGTATGTATAGACTCTTTTTGTATATGTATGTATGAATCTTACTGAGATGTGCTATTGGTTTAACCATCACTTTGGATTGTTGGTTCACTTGCCTTCCAGTTTGTGATGTATCTTTGCTCGTGTGTTCCCTTCCAAGCTGCATGTTTCCACAGGTTTCCAAGGGGCGCACTCACCCCACTTTCCGTGTGCTAGAACCATTCATGCACCTTCCTTAGCTTACTGCACATGTCACACCCTTGCTACCAACAAGGACATCCTACTTACGTCTATGCACAACTGTGGTCAAGGTGATACTGTATGACCCACTATTGGGACTCCTACACCAAATGATATCCTTGGGACTTCTTACTGGGGAGATCCCTTGACATGTTGGCGGGTCCAACACCGTCAACAAACCCATATAATTTCCCTATTGATGAGACTCATCATCACCCCCCTATTGAATGTGTTACTCATTGGTGGGCTCCAATATTGCAACAATAATGCTGCAACTCCTGGGACTCCCTTCTTTACTTTTATCAACATGGTAGTTCGTAACAAACTTGGAAGCGACGGTGCTGTATGCATAAGTACTAGCTCTTGCCGTAGTTATCACTTGGTCAGCTGGCACAAGTCCGCTAGGGGCTCAAGCCAACTTCTATGAGCTCTGAGAAGAAGCTTCTTAATTGATGGATGGAAGCTAACTCAAAGGAAGCTAATCTGCTTGCGGAAAGAAACTGAAAAGATGAAAGAAAGCGTAAACCCTAACAAACCCTAATTTTACTAGCTAGTCCTATCGATGCGAAAAAGAGGATGCAAGCTACTCAAAGAGATGCTATTACTTTTAAGAAGGTAAAATACATGTGTCTAAGCTACTTCTATCCGAAGAAAACATCTTTTTGTATTTTTGAATAAGTTGTCAGAATTATCATGCATGTGCTTTTACTATTTTTGACTGGGTAGAGGTGGATTGGTGAGAGGAAATGCTTGGAAGAGGTCGGGAAGGTTCAGAGAGGGCCTAAGGGGTCCCTAACACCCTTCCAAAGAGTTTCATAGAGTTTGGCTATCAAGAAACCTCATTCGTGAGCTTCTACAGAAGTCTGCAGGGGGTTCTACAGGATGTTCTGGAATTTCTACAAGATGTTCTGTGATTTTCTACAGGATGTTCAGAAATGGGATTTTGGAGGATGGATGGATGAAGAAAGATGAAGGAGTGGGTATGGAGGTAGGATATGGGTTTGAGGTGGTCTAGGGACTAGTGGATGGAGTTGAGAGAAGATGCAGATGGCTGGATTTGTTCAAGAAGGGCTGAAGCAATGCTGCACAAAAAGGTAGGGTTATGTGGGAAAAATGGAAAGCGTGAGGCAAGAAACCAAGTTAGGGGATGGAGAAGATGGGTCTGATGGAGTTTGGGCGGATAGAGAAGTGGTACAGGTGCTCTGCAATTTGTGTTTCCAACTGAACCAACAAAGACTTGCAAGAAATCAAAGACCTAGTTATGCCAACCTAATTTGATATAACTATTCAGTAAAGAGAATGAACAGAAGCTTTATTTGCAAGGAAACCATGTATATTAACTATGCAACGAAGAATTCAAAGATCTGAACATGTAACCAACTTCTGCAAACGAAAATCGTACACTAGTGATTGCATGGAAAACCAAAAATAGTGTTTTTTTTTGGGGCAGCAAGGTCACTTTGATCCTAGCCCCTGATCCTATGAGGGAGAGGTGAAATCAAAGGTGCTCGTTGGCCTTTTTCTGAAGTGTTTTCCCTATTGATAACCTACCAACTTAACCTGAACATCAAAAATCCTTTCTAACCGTCAGCAGTGACCTAGTTAATCAACACGATTTAATCTACCTAACATAAACAATTTTGAAAATACATAAAGGACAAATAACGATACATAAAGGAGGCCTTGGCTCTCAGGTTGGGCCCAACCCTAAGTGATATGGCTCCTATAAAGAACTTAGAGCTGATGCCAAATAGAACTGCTTGTCATTATCAAAAAACTAGTCATCACCAGAAAATTATACCACAGTGGCTACAAGAAAACGAGCTGAAAATGACATCACTATAGTGCAAAAAATACAACAGTTCCAAAAGTAAACTATGAAGGCTGAGGTCTTCTTATTTATACACTACGAGGGGCCTAGCACGCCTCCTAAATTCAAGGGACTCAGCTGCCCCAACTGCTAGTAAACAATCACTCTTCCCAAATCTGCTTGGCTACCTTTAGGATTCATTTTGGTGGCCTATGAGCTCAGAGTTGAGGGTGGAGATTTCGAGGAAGGGCCATTTAATGCCAGAGACAACCTCCCTACGAATCCTCACCTCAAGCCTGGCTATCACCTGGCCCATAATTGCTTGGTTTTTCTCCAACATTTGTCCAAAAAACCTGAAATAACCACGTATTAGCCTCCTAGGTAGAGTGACCACCCTTATTCATTCAAATAACATAAACATACTAAAAAACATGCATAATCTATGAAAAATGGAGGATTGAACAAGGACAATTAGGAAAAATGAGCCCAATAAGTTACCCAATTCAGGGCTCATCACTCATCCTCTGAGCAACTTAGTCTATGTCCATATCTTTCATAGCCCTTGTGGCCTCTTTGACATCCCATGCCTCTGTTGATGGCGTTTCCTCTTAAGGATAGAACCTTGCATGTTTCTCTATTTCTTCCCACTTCTTTCTTTCCTCCTCTTTGATCTGAATTGGATCCATGAAAATTATCATAGTTCTATGACTGTATCATGATAGACTTCAAAAACTTGTGAAAAAGGAGCTATCAGGAAAGACCTCTGGACAGTGGCAGTTTGTAGCCAGCACGGAACAATGAGGACCTTAGTCAAAGTGCGCTGACCGAGGCCCATGGAGACTTCGCAGTGGTGCAAATTGGTAATTGGGAAATCCAGATCAGAAAATAGAGGCCGTTTCTGATATGCGATTAGCACATCGCTGGGAAAAACCCCTCGAGAAGGAAAAGCCCCAAGCGTACGGCCGCAAGGAAGCCAAGAAACTGTGGGAAAATAACTAAAATGACAGGCGGGTCCCGCGCTCCAAAAACCAACAAAATATCGGAGATGTTTTAGGTGGTAAGTGGATTTGGCCGAATACCCAGTGATTCCATACGTTGGATGACGCGTGTCTGGCAGATGAGAGAGAAAACTTCTCTCATCGCGAGCTAATGTTTGAGCAAGTCAACCGCGTGATAAGAGCAATAACCATAGGATATGGAGGCCCTAGATCTAATGGCGGAGATTGCACCTGATGGGAGACCAGATTTGACAGAAGAATGAGCCACGATGCATAAAGGGTTGAATTCCAATTTTCCCACTGACCTGGCAGATGAATCATTTCACAAGGTAACTAAAATATCGAACCATTTGAGGAAGAGCTGGCGCTCAGTTCGTGAAGGGACAAGTGGCCACTTCCCTGTGAGACGTTACAAAGTGGCGATGATGCAGAGGCAGGGAATTCCAAGTGGACAAAAGTAGGCAATCCGAAGAGGTGGAAGAGGAAGCGAACAGTCAAGGGATGGATTGGCTTTAAGCCACAGACAAACAGAGAACAAGGAATAAGGAAGAAGGAAACAGTGAGAGGAGAAGAGACAGTGAGACAGAGAGACAGAAGCAGAGAAGTGAGCTGATTTGCAAAGCTAAGGTAGCATTGAGTAGACAGAACCAGGCTTGAGAGGTTCAAGAAATCCCTGTGAGGATATCTGTCGGGAACTGAGTACCAAATTGGACTCATCCCATTAAGACTAGTCAAGGTCGAGACTTGGTAAGGAAGAGTCTGTGCACTCTAGTGGCTTGGGGAATCCACGAACCACCCTACTAAGCATCATTTGTTCCAGGAGACTCAAATTGAGCTCCTCATTGTAAAACTCTTCTTAAAGACACAATAAAAGAAGGCCACCACTGAAATCTAGACCAGAGACATAGCCCTGGAGGATAGGGTGAACTCCTTATTAAATTCTGTTGTGTTCTGTTTTGCTTGCTGTGTTTCTCTTAATGTTTTCCAGTATTTGTGTATTTTGAAATCTTATCGATCCATTGCCTAAGATAACATAGACACACACCAAAAAATGAGTATGTAATACCTTCATTAATTAATTAACTGAGATCACTCTCAAGTGATTTTCAGATCAAGTGGTATCAGAGCTCTAGGTTGTTAAGGTTAGACAAGCTTGTGCTGGATTTAGCTGTTGAATGCTAACTAGATCAAAGATCAAATTAGGAGAAGGAGAGTTGGTCGAAACTAATCTTGAGATTGGAAGAGTCTATCCTCAGAAGACAATGTCAGAGGAAGGTTCTGTGGGGCCAGACCCTCAATTCATAGATAGTTTCCTAGCCATAAGGTCCATGGTAGAGGAAATGTATAGGGATTTTAGAAAACATAAAGATGAAGACTCATCGGGTTCTAAACAAGATAAAAGAGAAGAAGAGTCTTTCCTCCATGACCACTCAAAAGGCAAAGGGAAAGAAGAAATATTTCTCACACCTCCTAATAGCCCTGAACATAAAAAGAATACATCTTTGATTAAACTAGATGTTAAATTTGATTTACCAATATATGATGGAGAGTTGAATGCAGAAAAGTTGGACAATTGGATTAGACAAATTGATGTTTATTGCAGAGTGCAGAGTGTTGATTCAAACAAGAGCAAGATTCAGCTAGCAAGCTACGCCTTGGAGGCACTGCCTTGGTTTGGTGGGAAGGCAGGACCCAAGCTGACATGAAGAGACATGGTAAGACTATTTCTGTCTGGAGTGAATTTGTTTCTGCAATCAAAAGGTAGTTCTATCTATTGGCCTACATGCAGCAAGCCATGATGAGCTCGAAAACTCTTCGACAGCTGAAAGGGCAAAGTGTACAAGGTTACACCCAAGAATTTATAAAGAGAGCATTGATTCTAGGAATCTCATTAGACTCACCTGAGACTCTGTTGAAGTACATTGGTGGTCTACATAGCTACATGAGGCACACTAGCCTCATGTTTAATCCCACTAGTATAGATGAGGTATCTGTTCAAGCTACACATCTAGAAGTTAGAGGAAAGAATGGAAACCCAGAGGTTGGGGGATCATCCCAACCCACTGCAAGCAAGAATAAGGGGAAAATAAAATAGAAATGGAAAGCAAGGAAGGCCAATACTGCACAGAAGAGCAAGTCTTCATGCACTCACTGTAAGAAGGATGGGCATGATGATGAGCACTATTGGATTCTGAATACGGAGTTGAGACCTAAGAATTTTGAGGGCAAGAAGAAGAAGACTGCTACATCTATTCAGAAAGATTTGGGGTCAGACTTGGGAGATGAAACAACCATTACGGCCACAGGTATAAAAGGTTGTCCACTTTAGAGAACATAGAAATCAAGAAGCAAGTGTAGGAGTTGCTCGAGAAAGGGTTCATTAGACCCAGCACATCACCATGTGGGTCACCAATCATTTTGGTGAGAAAGAAAGATGGCTCGTGGAGAATGTGCATTGATTACTGAGCATTAAATAAGATAACAATCAAAAATTGTTATCCCCTTCCTCGCATAGATGATCTATTAGATCAATTGAAAGAAGTTGTTTATTTTTCCAAGTTAGACTTGCATAGTGGATATCATCAAGTCAGAGTTGCAAAACAAGATGCATGGAAGACTGCTTTCAAAAAAAAGTAGGGATTGTATGAGTGGCTAGTTATGCCTTTTGGCTTAACTAATGCTCCTGCTACTTTCATGAGAATAATGAATGATGTTCTCAGACCTTTTCTTGATGATTTTGTTATTGTATTTGGATGACATTCTGATATTTAGGAAAACATGGGAAGAACATTTAAAGCATGTTAAGCAGACACTAGATGTTTTGAAAAGAGAAAAAATTTCTGTTAAACTCTTAAAATGTGAATTTGGCAAAACATCTTTGAATTATTTGGGACATATAGTAGGGGGTGGTGAATTGAAGATAGATCCCTCTAAGGTGGCAGTCATTGTAAACTGGC
>APFE031055126.1:14833-43778 GCA_000404065.3 Pinus taeda
AGATCCTTAGTCACCAATAAGATAAACAAGAGCAACCATGCGTAGTGGAAGGTCTTGCCCTGCTCCTGCTCTTCTTTGTAGTTGGTTAGGAATTCTTCACAAAGGAATTTGGCCGAGTTGAATTAGACCCCCTTCACGCATTGTTCGACCAGCACGACGACTATTGTTGGTACCTTGTTGCCTCGACATTTTCTCATCACCTTCCCGGCCAGCAGGTAGCTGTCTACGCGCACCCCTTTTTCTTGAATGCTACTAATTACGTTGCCTCTCTGCTTCTTTTCCAATTTGTATTTCTTCTTCATGGCCTCTATGAGCACCAAATCTTTGCTTTTGCCAACTATTTTTTTGGGGTCCCAACCCTTACAGGGAAGCCGAGAAATCCTGTGAATAAGATCTGCCGTGATGGGAATAGGCCCCTCCAACCACAAGTACCCATCATGTACTAGGAAAAGTAGTTGCCTGATGAAAAAGATCTTGATTGGTACCCAGTAAAAGTGTGGAATCCATAGTAGGTGGAGTAGCCTGGCCTTCTCCACACCGCACAACCATTTTTGTGGATCTAGCACTGTAACTGACCCCTCCTTGCTTTGTTTCATGAGGTTGCTAGTCTCCAAATGTGGGAACTTTTCGCTGTCTGTAAGGTCCCAATCTTCAAATTTCATCGTGTGCATGCGACCCAGGACCAAACCTTCAAATAGAATTCCATTTGGGAGGAGCAGGGTTTGGAGTGTGCTCTTAGCAGCATCTAAATCCTTGGGGACTTTTACTTTCCCTTTCTGTGGAGGGGCATACTTGGGAAGTTTTATTGTAGCGCGCACTGGCTAGATGTCTTCTTCCATTTCTTCATCCACCTCTATCTCCTCTATGAAAGCTTGGAGGTCCTCCTCCTCATCATCTGTCTCAAGATTAATAGTCTTTCCCTTGTCTTCCATAGAAAGTTTATCAAACCGTGGATTTTACGGGGACATGTGGACTAGTCCCACTGCCTGTGTATCCGTCTTGGGCCTTAGCATCTGGGGAAATTTCAGAATTTTCGATAAATCCCCAACCTCAACCGTAGGGCTCTGTGCGGCTTCCTCAGTGGTACTTTCGACAAAACCCACACCTCTCTTGGTAGTTGTCATCATGTTTGAGTTGTCTGTAGTTGTTCGTGACTTTGGAGGCTCAAACACCACTTGGCACTCAGCACTGCGTGCTCTCTATAATAGCTCAAATCTCAAACAAAAAAGTGTTGTCTTGTGGCTAGCCTTGGTAGTTTTATAACGTCTTTCGAATTTGAATTTGACCATTCCCCCCATTTCTGAGTCATTAATGCATTCTTGGCAGCAAATTGTCCCAAATCTAGTTCTCACATCGTGTCTTAATTTCTCGCCACCCACTCCTCTTTGTCTTAAATGGGACATCTTGTCATGAAGAGTGACACCAACAGTTACTTCCTAGCATACCTGCGTGGTAGCCTAGCCCCTTCTGGGCAGGTGTGACACTTGTGACATACCGATCTTGCGTGCAACCTTCTTATTGTGCAACTCCCTCATAGACTCTTTTATAGTCCTGTGCTCTCTTTCAATTACTTGGAGCGCTGAGACTGTGCCCCCTATGGTTAGTCAAGTGGTTGCATCACCTATGCGAGACTTCAATTCACCTTCTAACCTACTCCATGGGCACTCCTCAATTATCCTCATGACAGTCAGCACTGCACATTCTTCCATATGCGGTGCGTTACCTTGGTTACTTTGTTTGGTAAGGTGCGGTCGCAGGCATGGTAACAGAGTCACAAATTTTCGATGACAACATTCTAATGTAGTAGTATGGTTGTCGATATCTTGTCTTTTCATTCTTAGTTTGTCAACAAGACATGCTTGCGCAATTTTGTTTTCCAGTTTTTTGATTTCCATGTCCATTAACATGCTTTTCTTCCTCAATCGTACCCAATCTTCTTCGAGTTCGTGAAGTTTAAGATTCCCTCATCGAATGGATACATGAATCTGCATATGTTCACTATTGCTTAGCTGCATAATTCCTTCGTCCTGAGCCTCGCGTATTGTCTCAACTATGGGAGCTATTGTGTGAGGATTCCTTTCCTCCAAAATTATGGTCTTGACTCTATTCCTCAGCTTTGGAATCATCTCCGGGCTCAGGATTTTGCACATGGCCCTATAGGCCCATCAAATTACTGGCATGTGTATGTCCCAATCAGTTCATCTCGCCTGGTGAACCCTGTTCAGGACTTCGCATACCTTATTGAATGCTTCCACGTGGAACGTTTGTGGTGTGCGTCACCAATTTTTGTTGTTGCATCCTATTCTAATTTTCGATCTTGCGTTTGGGGTATGCTTGTGTGGGTTGCACAACACATGTCTGCACCCATCAAGATAGGTTGGCGTGCAAGTTTATCTATCCTTGCTAAGTGACTCTTGTTCATAGCTGGGGGCTTCCAAACTATAGGCATATCATCCTTCTACTTCCACGCCAGTCCTCAAAATTTCCTTGATGTGTATGCCACCATCATGCGGGTGTTGCGGGCAGTGCCCACTTCAACGCATCGAACTACTATTGTTCTAGTATGGCACTTTCAAATTTGCTCAGGAATTCATCCACTGTTGTAAATCCATCATATGTCGGCATCTCTCTTTCTTCTATTGTCATGTAACACAGTGATCTAACCATCATGCTGCAATTCAGCGTTGTCACTTAGTGCAACTAATTCTGCCATCGCTCTAATTCTTCGTCTCAATCCGAAGTGCAGGAGCTTTTGTGCCCCCACGAGATCCTCCCATCTGCAGTTGAATTCATCCAATCTTGGTCTCGCGTAGTTATCTTATAAATATAATCAAGATCATCGTCACTATCATCATCGCACACTGGTTCCGTGTAGCGTGCTCCTTCGTCTGGGTCCAGTGGGACTACTATGCATAGTGAATTTTTCTCAAAGATCATTTTGCGCTTCTTCAGGTTGATGAATCCGTTCATATCGGTGGCCTAGTCTATTCCTAACAATGTGGGATAGGGATTGCTGTCATCAACAATCTTTATTACTTCAAAATCTGCCTGCGCGCTCGCGACTTCAATATAAACTGTTACCCCTTGCAGCCTTCCCATGGGAAAAATCTTCTATTGGTTTTCTATTCGTAATTGAATAGGGGACCATTGTAACATGGGCCTACCCATGCGTTCCCATGTTTGCTTCGTTAATACATTCGCGTCCGAACCTAGATCTTGGATTACCTGGTCCATTTCATACTCACCAATCTATGTAGTCAACCTCATTTCCCTTCTAGTGCGCAATGCATGCTTCCCAAATTTTTGGACTACGCATGGTTCTTTTGACCCCACGCACTTGGTGATCAATGCCTATAGTCCTTTAACTGCCTTGCTACTGCACAACAGTTTCATGCATGTCTCGGGAAAGGTAGTGAGCATTGAAGGATCCATTCTTGGCTTTGGTTGATCCTTACTACCTGAAGTGGAGGCCTCCGTGAAGCTCTTCTTAGCTTCCATGAATGTCTCCTTTGCATGTTCTAAGTCAAACTCAAGTTCCTTCATAGGGGCCTTGCGAACCCATGTACTTTCCTCTGGTTACTTCCCCGTATCCTCTCCTATGGCCGTACTGCTTCTGAGCATCATGTTTACATTCGAGTCATCTTCACGCATCTCAGACCTCATCATTTGTATATTCTAAGTCGAGGGAGGCTGGAATACCCCTTTCTCAAGCATCCTTGTGATCAACGTAGGACAGTCTATTGTTTCATGATCAAACTGAGCACAATACGAACAGGATATCCTCGTCAGGTTGGTACAATCGCAGGAGAAAGGGGTATTCTAGCCCGGGAGCATCGCAATTTCTTTAAACCCAATGATTGATTGTGTTTCTGACTTTGGCCTGCTGAATTCCCTGTTCAACGCATTCTGGATCTCTGATATCCCTGCATTTGGGTGGTCGTTAGAGTGCTTGATGTACCATGTTAATGCGTGATCCTGCAGCACACTCACCAATGTAGCCTTCTTAATATTGTTGTCTGTGACACCTTGTGCTTCCCATACTGCTCTTACCACGAACTAGAATTGGTCTGGATCCTCATTCCCTACCCCTCTGAATACTGGTAGTTTGATTGCGCTCGCCATACTGTACTATAGAGGTGGTGGAGGTGGAGTGGGTGGAGATGGAGGTGAGGGAGGTGAAGCGGGTGGTGGTGGGGTGGACGTGGTAACCGCAGAATGTGTTACCTTATCAAGCTGACCGCGCTTCTAGGAGAGACATTAGTGAACTCTTCCTCGCTCTCTCGTGAGGGTGAAATCAAGGGACTATTTTCTAATTCTTCACTACTTTTGTAGATCTTTCCGCTCTGCGTAGTCCCAAACATTAATGTATTTGCATGACCCTTTTTTCACACAATAGCATCTTAATCCAAGTGTTCAAAGATTTAATATACTTACCTCGTGGTCCTTTGAGAAAGCATCGTTCTACCTTGTTGTAGCTCACGGTCATGTCTACCACAAACTCAGTGATAAATCCCCCTATTATTTGGTCGAGCCAATGGTCTACAGGTCGCGTGATCTTATCTTCTGATGCTTCTAGTTTGTGCACTAATTCCGGAGTCCACACTATTGGTTTGTCGAGCCTACACCTTCCTTGGCTGTCAGCTAACCTCGCAATCCACTCATACAGCTCGGAAGGAAAGGATGCAAAGAAAATATTGTGGATTTCCGTATACACGTAGTGCTCCAACCACTTTTCCTTAGATACTTGCAGAGTTATGTTTTCCTATGTCGTGAACTCATGAATCTTCTTGTCCAACCACTTTTCAATTTCCTTCTTTGTTGGGTTCCAGTGGCATGACATCAGACATCCCTTATGTAGATCCAGGTCCCGAAAATGGAACCATTTTTTGGCTTAGTGGGGCTTGACCCAGGTTCAGAAGTGATTTAGCTAAGAAAATCCCAGTACTACTGGCCCTTTTAGCAATAGTTCGCGGAGCACGGACTGAGCTCTCACTCGAAGTAGTATGGGAGGGTACTAGAAACAGGTTTTCGCACCTTGGGGATGTATGATATGAGGTGATTGGTACATGGTCCAACCTTTGCACTTATTGCGCTATGCGTACCAATGGGCACCCCGCGCCCTGCAATACTGTCTTCACGCAGTTCTAGCTGCAGTGTGACTCGTGTTATTTACCCAAGTCTTCCTTAATTAGGCTTTGTTAGCTGATTATTGAGATTATTTTCACATATAAGCATTCATACAAGTAAATAAACATAGTAAAAGTAATGCATAACATCAAAATACATATTCAAGAACAGATGCACAAAGTAAACTTCTCTTTATTAAATTTTGATCCTAATTACAGAACTCACTCTGCCCTGTGCACTTAGCTGTAGGGGTCTGCGCACTCAGCTGCAAACTCTACTAGGGCTCTGTGCACTCAGCTGCAAAGCCTCTTCCTACTACTATGACCCAGTACACTTCAGATCCAACTCTAACTTCAAACCATGAAATTTCTATTCTATCTATCATCGACTCACTTTACAACTCAGAGCCTTGCTCTATTTAGGCCAAGTTTACACTAATTTACAATACAATGCTTAGGGTGAACAACCCTATGATTCAATTGTATACTTCACACTCCCTGCTCGCAATTCGCGGAGTCTTACAATATAATTGACAAAAACTTAGGCTTTGAGCCCCAAAACATGCTATGGGGGATCCCATGCCCAACAGATAGAGGTAGATTAGTCATAAAATGGAAATATTGAGTTTCTAGCTTAAATGTACTTGGATAAATAAATGAAAATGTTAGGAGTAAAAGGGTAGGTAGACATGTGAAATGTAATTGGAGCATCAAATTGATTTTATCCTAAGTTGTAACATTGGAAAGCTATGCATTCAATAATGGGTTTTAATTAACCATAAGTTTTAAAATCATCCATATTATTTCATAAATGTATCCATTTATTCACCATAACCCACATCTGTCACATCCGCCCTCAAAGTCGTGACCCCACCATCACTTCTGCCTCACGTGTTAAACACCCACCACCTTACCTTTCATCCTGCATACTCGAACAAGATCTGATGGCCCATGTCCCTCCTCCTCCCTCATTCACCGTCTCACTTTATCAGTGCGGGCAGGGGGGGGGGGGGGGGGGGGGGGTGTTTGAAATAAGCAGTTTCCTAAACCGTCTTCATAAACAACCTTTTCCATGTTTTAGTGTTTCGGGACTTAAAATCCTAAAACTACTTACCGCCTCACCTTATTCCCGAATGCGGCATATAAGCGATCGTTTACCGCTGCTCCACATCTCGCTCCATGTCACACTCCATCTCATATCTACCGTCCAATCAACTGCCACCTATCCATTATCCATTCAATTCCACTCCTATGAATTTATGATTAAAGACCCGTTAATTAATTCCGTTGGATAATTAATGCAAAATTTAACCATTCATTGCCACACCCACTCCAATTTTTCCATTATAAACCCTGTCAATTCACAAAAATGGTTACATAGTCCATTTCTGTAGCCAAACTTATCATTGAAGTTTTCTTCCCTACAGCTTGAATACTGTTTGATATTAAGCAATTATTTTTCCTGTTCAGGAAACTGAGATCCAGGTCCACTTGCTTTGTTTACAGTTATACTGTTTTGACTGTGATCACTCTGTTTCAGGCCTATTTCCATCATTCTCACTCTACAACTCATTTGACAAAATGCCTCCTAAGGGAAAAGAAATTGCAGAAGTCCCAAATCCCTGGATTCATCCACAGGTCGACTTCCATCATACCCCACTAGTTGACAGAGATTGTAAAATCATTAAGACTTCTTCTTAATTTGATTTATATTAAATCTATTACTGGATGGAAGATCAACTAATTGAGAAGACAGATGAGATAGGGCTCTGGGACACCCAAATACCTCACTATATTTTCCCTCAGATACACAGAGCACCTAAATTGGTGAGGAAATGCCACGAATCATACGATCCCAGTCAAAGATCAATTATTTCACCCACAGGAGAAATCCTTTGTTTAATCAATTCTAAGTCCATTGAGAAAATGTTGTAGGCCCCTTCTACTACACCAACTCATCCTTTTTCCCATGAGAACCTGATAGAAGCCTATAAAAAACTAGGCTTTACTAAAAGATTCTAGACCCTTGAACTTTTTCTAGTTGTTGATAGTCCTCTTCCTAAAATAAACCCTCCTTATGATTCATCCAGGTTCCATGATAGAATTAAGAAAATCACCTCTATTTTGTCCTATTTGATTGGTTACAACTCTGATCAATATGTTAATGAAGCCATCCTTGGTTTCTTGTCCATATTTTCTGCTAATTCTAGACCCACTGTTATTTATTATTTCATTCATTTCCTAGTTGAAGAAATACATGGGAAATTTGTCAAGTTTAATACTGAAGAAGTATTCAAGTATGCTTTAGTACTTGTATACATTTTTATATATATTTTAGGGAGATAAATTCCAATTCACTTTACAGAAACTAGATGAGGAAGGAAATCAACAATCAATGATATTCTGAACTTCAATGGGAATGAAGGAGAAGGAAGATTTTACATATAAACAATTCATAGAATTGTTTATTCATCTAGCTATCAGTCTTATGAGCAACACTCCAGTATGAAGGATTAGTGAGGAGATTGTTAAAGTATTACAGTTGGTTTATATAGCTACAACAGAGGATTGGTATTGCTACCAAAACTATACAGAGATCATGGTTTATGGTTGTGAGCTTCCACCCTACAAACTGCGCAAGTACCTGCCTATCAGAATCTTTGCATTGGAATACATAAGACATAGGTTAAATGCAGATGGAGTAAACTTTGTGGCTGCAAAGAAGAAATCACGATTCAAAGTAAAAGCTGAAGTTGGTCCATTCATCTGTAACACCAGGGCAGTGGGAGAGGAAGGAGACAAATTATTAAAGGAGATGAAGTTTGGTCTCAGTTTCACATGGTCTTATGACCCAATGGGAGTAGTTTCTAAAATCAAGCTAGAAAACAAGTTCACTGCATATTACCATACAACCAGACCTAAAATAGAACAATATAAGAATCAGTTGGAATGGACAGAGAACACCTTCCATGAGGTTGAAGAGCAGGCAATTTCTACATCAATTGTGCAAACTCCACTTGCACAAGAAAAGTTGGCAAAAGGATGAAGGGAAGAACAACCTTCTCCTACAATTGAAGCATCAAGCCAAGGCTTCAGAATTGTGTAGAGAGAGAAGAGACCAAGGATCTCTATGATTGTTGGTGCAACAAATGATCCTCATAAGAAAACATTAGATGGACTTGGTGAGAGTATGCTTTATAAGTAGTCTAGTGGATAATCTACATAGTCCCCCATGCATTCTACTACTTCTCATGAACATCAGGTAATTTAGATTAGTGGAGGCATTCTGAAGGATAAGGAGGAAGACATTTTTCATGTCTTCAGTTAGATTAAAACGAGGAATGAAGAATTGGAGTTGAACACTTATACCCAATTATGGAAGCATTCTTCTAGCTCTTAAGCCAACCTTCTCTCAATATTTGACACTGAGAAGGGAAAGATGCAGATGGCTTTATTACAAGCCCAAATTCCACAGACTAGGACTGTTGCTTACTATCAAAAGCATATTTCTTGTGAGTTCAATGTGAAGGATGTGCATCCAATTGATCAAATTGAGATGCATAAACAAAATGGGTAGATTATTTCTTCCACCTTCACTAACACTACCATGAGTTTGTCAAACATGCAGGTTACCTTGGCCAACACTTAGACACAACTTAAGTTGGAGAAAGTCTCCTCATTAGCAAAAGACACCAAGATTCAATCCTTGGAAAATCTAGTGCTGAAGATGGGATATGATCCCTCCAAAATAAATGCTGTGGAAGAGCTTATTAAGAAGAAGAATGATGAAGTTGTAGCATTAAAGAAGCAGCTCAAATTGCCAGCCTTTGAGGATCCAATGATTAAAGAAATCGAAGAAACAAAAAATCAGAAGACTGACATGATGAAGCTCATCATAGAACAAAATATGCAGATAAAACAAATGGAGGATCATATGAAGAAAATAGTCAAGGAAAAAGAGGAAAATATTAAAAATACTAAAACTCTAATGGATATAGTCCCCCTTGTAGCAATTCCTACCACCAAAGTTTCTACTTCAGCTATAACATCAACTGCAAGTACAACAGGAGGAGCTGAACAACTTGTTGAAGTTGTTCAGAACCTGTCTATCCAAACAGGAGAAATTAAGAAACTGAAGGATGATCTCAAGGAGTTACAACTTATGAAGTTAGTAGCAGACAGTTCACATGTAGCTGAGTTGCACATAGTCAAAAGTCAGATTGAAGTACGACAAAGGGAACTCAAAGAATCCTTCATTGGAAACAAATTGGGTTTGCCAAAGGAAATTTTGTGGGAAGAAATTATAGAATCAATCAAGTATGTTTGGCCCTATATCAAGATAGTGTTTGATTAGAAGGATGTCTTGGAGAAAGCTCAGGAAGCAGTTGAAACTTTTACTAAGCAGGTTGATGATATGCCAGAAATTGCTTTTGATATCATAAAGTTCCTGAATTCCAAAGACAACTATGAGCTTGAGGAACTAGGCATAAGTGAAAGAACAACAACTATATTGTAGACAAGGAAGATCATTACCAAGAAAATCCTCATCCTTCAGCTGCAGGAAAAGTGCAGCAATGTCAATACCATAGTTCAATGGTTTTTTAGCAGGATAGAACCCTTGACCATCAAGGGTTTTCCCTCCATGCTTGTGGTTAATGAAAAATTGATGCCAATTGAGGACTATGTTCAGAAGCTGACAGAGGTGGGAACCCATGCAGCTTTACTTTCAAACATAAGAGGTATAGAAACACCAACACTTCTAATAAATGCACTCAAATACTTTCTTTATTTTGAATGAAATTAGACATATTTTTAGTAAAACCCACTTTTACAAAATATACAGAGATGTATGAAATTTACAGAAGAGTAACTAAGATATCTACCCTAGAAAAGAAAAGTTGGGAAGAATTGACAGAATTACTTGACTAAAGGGTGATCTAACAACATTCAAATTTTAAAGGAACAATTAGCACAGATTCAATAGTTTTCAATATTTCCAGCAATGGTCATCAACAACTCAGCAACAAAATAGTGCCACATCAACTAGTAGTTTATATTTTTGATTTTGTAATCATCTATTTTTTAAAAACAATTTGAGATATTTTGTTAGTTCTATTATTGTATAAATAACTCTCTTTCATGAGTTATTAAGGGTTGCACCCTTGAAGAAGCATTTCTAGACATTAAATGTACTTGACTTTTCTGAAACATTAATACAAAGTTGAGGATTCTAAATTTTGGTTCATATAGTTTTGTTTTTCCTGTAAGTTTTTCCAGTTATATTCACGGTGCTTTTCTTAATATTCTTATGTTTTACAAAGATAACTAGGTAGGAATAATTGAGTTTCAATCTATTCCTATAAGCTTCTGAAGTGATCATCTATAAAGAGAATGAATTATATTAACTGTTTGTTTAATTAATTCCCTCTTAATTATTAAATCATCAACATCTTTTGTAAACTTAAGCATATTCTATTAAACCTTCTGAACATGGTTTAAAGGTTTTCATATTTATGATTATTTGATGTTCAATTTTAATATTGTAAAAATCATATCATTTCTCTATTTTTGCTCACCAACATACAATCTATATCACTGTGAATTTTAATAGGAGCCCTTTGTTTTAATATTAATATTATTCAAAAGGGTAGTCATCACTGTTTTATATCTGTTTCATACATTGGTCCTCCAATTTAAAACAAAACTCCCAAAACAATTATCTTAGATGCCCTGACATGATAGTTGACCATTATCATCTCAAAGATACACCATCAATCTGGAGTCATTGTCGGGGACTCGAATTTCATTAAGTTTTCCTAGGGAAACGATAACTATCCTATTCCTTTAAGGTGACTAAAGGTCTATATAGGTCAAAATCCTTCACCTGGGGACTCCACTGTGCCAAAATGGCACCTTTTAAGCACACTAGATCCCGTTCTGAATCTGACACAGTCAGTCCTCTGTCAGATCCAGAAAAACTTATGATAAAGGGCAATTCCAAAAGAAGACATCAACCATCTTCTTCCACTTTAGCCTTACACGCTAAAGATATAATCCAATTTGATTCCTATAGTAACATTCCATCCCATCCAGATTACTCCCACTTAACACATAGGGTTGTTGAACTCTTAGATAGGGGAGTTGACTTCAAATCAGCTTTCCTTATTCATTCACTTGAATCTTATCTAGAACCCCTACTTCCACCAGGATCACCTAAATATGAGTCTAACCTGGGTTTTCATTTACCCGAATACAAACCTACAAACTTTATATCTCCCACTACTTACTCATTTCATTCCACCTCTGAACAACCTGAATCTTCTACCTCTAAACAACTTGAAGGGACCTTTTCCATATATTCTAATCCACTCTTTGAGTCAAAAGAAGATATTCATTCTTAGGTCCACAAGTTGGTTATTAAGACTCCTCTGAAATCATTCAAGCCTTCTCCACCTTATTTATCTCCTCCTAATTCACCCCCACATAGTAGTTCACCCCCTATTTCACCATCTTCCTCTTCTTAATCACCATTTTCCTCTTATTTATCATCATCCTTGCAAACATCTCATATATCATCTTCTATTATGGAATTCCAACCCATTGTACAGGCAAGATATGCAACTTTAGTTTTACCTCTAATCCTTGATGATTTTCCAAATGGATATTTGAAATAACTTCCTAGGTATAATGGAGAAACAGGTCCTTCAGCTGAGGACCATCTTCAAGCATTTCTAGACTTTGCAGATAACATGAACATAGAACAAGAGAATGTTTACATGAGGTTGTTTGTTTAGTCTCTTGAGGCAAATGTGAGAACTTGGTTTAGGCAGTTACCTGAAATTCCATTAGAAATTGGGAAGAACTAACAAACATATTTAAAAATCAATGGGGAGTGAAAAAATATGCTCATTACTTTTTGATTGAGTTTGAAGAACTTAAAAGAAATTTAGCTGAACCTATCTCTAATTTTATCAAAAGGTTCAGCAAACTTTACCATAAGATGCCACTTGATTGCAAACCCCTTGTAGTAGCAGCCAAATCTAGGTTTTCAAAAGCTTTTGAGGATGATTTTTCTATAATGTTAAGAGAAAGAACTTCAAGGACTCTTGAAGATATGAAAACTAATGCTATAGAGGTGGAAGCAAATAGGGCTGCCTCAACCACCTTAAAGGCTAAAGAGGAAAAAACACAAAGAAAACTTAAAACTAGTCAAGAGGCCTCAATCTCTTCTAAAATTAAAATTAAAGATTCTAAAATAGATGAAATAACTTATCTTCTTAGAAATATATCGAATAGAATTTCCAAGATTGAGACTTAACCTAGAACAGTTCAACAAACAGTTACTAGACCCCAAAATCAAAATCAAGCTCAATACAAAAGAAATCCAAAATTACAAATTCTTCAAAGACCTAGTAATGATTAGTAGGTCCCAACTCCTCTATTGATCGATGATCAACAACCTGATGACAATACTATGACTATCATTGAAGACATTAATAATATGGACATTTCTTCTGATCATACTGCTATTATTCCCCTCTCACAATAAAAACAAGTTCAAGAAGATCAAGAGTCCTCACAGGTTTCCAAATACCATGCCTTCTCTGAATTCCTAATTGCAGAGTTGAAAAAAATATATGATCTTAGGCCTATACCTGGCCCTGGAAGACCTCCTAAGCAACCTCCAATAATTGAACATTGTATCAAAGTTGTTGAAACTCAAACAACTATTATTGAACCGTTAAATCAGCGAACTGATACTACTCAAAATGAAAAGAATGTTTTGACTACATTTAATGTTGAAAAGGAGTTAGAAAGAGTTAAAATCCCAATTCCACTTTTAGAACTTTCCAAAAACTTTGGGTATAAAAGTAAAGTCTCCAAATGGATACAAAACACCTTGGTTGATGCTGAAAGTGACATCATTAGTCTTCAAGATGAAAAACCAACAATTGTCTTTGGTCCTAGTTTAGATATGATTGATGAAAATAGTGCCCCCTTTCTATGTAATTGTTAAGACAAATGATTCCATGTTATTCAATTGTATGCTTGACTCTGGAGCATCACATAACCTGATGCCAAAAACTATCATGAATCATTTAAAACTTGACATAACTAGGTCCTATCATGATTTGTACACTTTTGATTCCAAAAGGGTGCCTTGCTTAGGATTTATTAAGGATTTAGTAGTCACACTTGCCCAAATTCTAGTGAAAAGTGTAGTGCTTGATATAGTTGTCATAGATATCCCTCCCAAATTTGGAAAGCTCCTTTCTAGGTCTTGCTGTGAAAAATTAGGGGAAACTCTTCAGATGGACATGTCTTATGCCACTATTCCTGTTTATGGGGGAAAGCAACTAAGGTTATATAGAGAGGTAAGGTTTGTGCACATTGTTTTCAAAACAAATCAACCAAGAAACAATCCCATTTATGAAATTGATCAAGATTTTGGTTGTTTTCAACTCTCTTCAAACCAAACACATGAAACTCAAGTAAAAATTGAAGATGTAGTTGAAAGTCCTGTACCAAATCAAACTAATGTATGGAAACTATTCTTTGATGGTTCTTGTACTAAGGATGGAGTAGGAGCTAGGGTAGTTTTAATCTCACCAGAAAAAGAAAATATTACATAATAATGTAAACTTGATTTTGAAGTTACAAATAACATAGCTGAATATGAAGATTTCCTTTTGGGACTCCAATTAGCCAAGATCTTAAAGATTCAAAACTTGCGCATTTTCACTGACTTAGAGCTCATTGTTAAATAAGTTAGAAATATTTTCCAAACAAAACATCCTAGGCTTAGATCTTATTGAAATGAGGTTTTGGATTCAGTTGAAAATTTCTTTAATGCTTTCAATTTGACTTTTTTTTTTTGTCCCAAAAGAAAATTTGTAATTTTATTAATTAAAAAAAAATTACATGTTGCAGATGCTGTGGCGCATTCCATCAATAGTTGTTGACTACTGATCAAAGTTCATGAAAGCAAAAAAATAATGTACAAGTGGGGAAAAGTCATGCTTTTTGCCCTTTTTTATTCTCAACCTTTCGCCACTCCCCTTGAGTTGGTAATGTAGATACAAGTGCTAGTGAAGTGTCGCCACAGGTTGGGGGTTGTCTTTATCAGAATCTGAGGTGTCTGATATGTGATGTCGTTTAGATCCGTTGGTATCCATTGTTTCTGGTATCTTTACCAGTTGTGAGTCCATCATATATTGTGGATTTAAATCCTTTACTTCTGGTTCTTTATTCATCTGATTGTTCTCATTGGGTATGACATGTTCAACATCCTCTTCCTCCTCCTCATCGGAGAGTGGTGGAGGAAATTGCCATCCCTTGGCTTGTTTCCCTGATTTCTTCTTCCTAGGAATGTCTTTTTTAGCTTCTGGACACGTGTTTTGTAGATGTCCTGTTTGTCGGCAAGTTCTACATCTGAATGCTGTATTTTCATAATCTAAGACCTGTGTCCAACACCTTTGTTTATGCTTCAGTTGAATTTGATCTGGCAAACCTTTGCTGAGATCTACTTCCACACAAATTCGTGCGAATGTGTAGATTCTTTCCTCCAACCTTTGGGTGTCCATTTTGATATAACGCCCGATGGTATTACCGTTTCCTGCAAGGACTTGTTGATTCCAAAGATGTATTGGGAGGTTGTGCAGGCGTATCCAAAATAACATCCTTGAAACAACCATTGTGTTTGCATCAAATTCTGGAAACCATGGTGTGATGAAGAGACCCTTGGATCCCTAGAACTAAGGTCCTTCCTGAATTATAATATCTGTAGCCTTTGCTGAAGGGAAGTTCAGTATGAAGAACCCCATGGAACAGAGATGTATTTCACATTGTGTATTCTAGTTTGTGAAAATCCAACGAAATAGCTCAACAAGCTTGGGCCAAAAATAATTGAATCTACAAATTATAGCTTGATTTTCAAATATAGTATAGTGCTCATCTATTTCTGGTATATCTATGTTTAATTTTTGGATATAATTTAGTTGCTCCACAATATATGGCCTTGGTTCCATTCCTGCTTGTTTTGGTGTTGATGTGGATGTATTTTTCCCTTGGAGAATGTTTTTGAAAGATAGTCCTCCATTTTTCCCCCTGATGTGTTTCTGCGTTTTTTGTTGAGCAACTCCCGATTCCTTCTCCCGTATAAGGATTTTTATTGTTATTTGCCACGTCACCTCCTAGTCTCAGATTAAGATTTATGGTAGAAACAGGTGCAATTTTGTAGTCCATAAGATGCTTGGAGTCCTGGAGTGCTCTGCCCCCATGTATCAAATTTTGTAAACTGGTGGGATATCTCACTTGTTGGGAGATAAGGTTCTTTAGATGCTTCACAGAATCGGTTCCATGTACCCAAATCAAATGTGTTTTTCTAACAGGGGTTTTGACAAAAACTTGGAAATGGAGGGTACTTACCAGAGATCTGGGTATTCATGCAGATTCCTTGGCTATTTCTGCTAGTTCCTTTAAAATTCCTAATCAGACTAATGTGCTCTATCAAATACAAGTCAAATACAGACCATCCATCCAAGAAAATTGAAAACGCTGGTAGATATTTAAAGATGATGAACAAATAAAATATTTTCTGTAGGTTATAGATGAATTTTCAGTTCTACAAATCGATGAAGATAGAACAGAAGAAAATGAAAACATAAATGAAAATGATAATTCAAATTTTAATTCAAAAATTGTTGATCATGATATCATTCAATTATCTAACAATTTCATTCACAAAGGTCTAATTCCTTTAGAGAAGTTGTATGATCAAAATGGCGTCCTCAAAAACCCACAGTCAATTTCTTCACCAGATAACATAGATGAAATTAACATTGGAACACATGATTATATTAAAAACATCAAAATCTATGCAGCTCTAGATCTTGAAATCAAAACTCAATACCTTAAGTTACTTGAAAATTACAAAGATGTTTTTTGCATGGACTTATGTTGATCTAAAGACTTATGACACTTCATTTATACAACATAAGATTCCTTTAAAACCAGAAGCAAAAACTTATCAACAGAAACTTAGAAGGATTAATCATGCTCTTCTAACAACTGTAGAAAAGGAAATTAAGAAAATTCTAGATGCGTAGATCATTCTCCCTCTTAGGTATTCTAATTGGGTTGCTAATTTAGTTCCTATTAGAAAGAAGAATGGAGAAATCAGACTATGTGTGGACTTTAGAAATTTGAACAAAGCATCATTAAAAGATAACTATCCTTTACCCAAAATGGATCAGTTACTTCAAATGGTTTTAGGAGCACAAATACTTTCTATGCTTGATGGTTTTTCAGGTTGTAATTAGATAAATGTTGATCCAACAGATAGAGAGAAGACAACTTTTACTACACCTTAGTGTACATTTATGTACTCTAGAATGCCCTTTGGCTTATCTAATGTTGGAGCAAGATTTCAGAGAGCTATGGACATAGATTTTGTGGGTCAAGTAAATAAATAATCTTGATGACAACACTGTTTTTTATAATTCTGATCAGAAACATCTTAAGCATTTGAGGAAGGTTTTTGACAGGTGTAGGAAATTCAGAATATCACTGAATCCTAAAAAGTCTCAATTTTCCATTAAAGAAGGAAAATTGTTAGGCCATATAATCTCAAAGGAAGGAGTGGTGATTGATCCCAAACGTGTATCTACCATTAAAACATTGTCCTTACCTAGAAATAAGAAGGAGATTCAAGCCTTTCTATGAAAAAATAATTTTTTAAGGAGATTCACCCCTAATTATGCTAAAATTGTAAAAGACATAACTGATATGCTCCGAAAGGATCATGAAGTTAAATGGGTTGTCTCTTCTAGGTATGCATTTGATCAGATCAAGAAGGCTATCTCTAAAGCTCCATCCTTGGCCAACCCTGATTATATCAAACCATTCCATCTCTTTTCCTTTGCCTCAGAAACAACCCTTGTTGCTATTTTATTACAAAAAAATGAAGATTCCCATGGCCAACCCATAGCCTTTTTCAGTAAGGTTATGAGAGATGTCGAGCTTAAGTATGACATAATTGAGAAACAAGCCTATTCCCTTCTTCAAGCTTTGAAATCATTCAGGATGTATGTCCTACACTCACCCATTACTTCTTATGTTCCTAACAGTGCTGTGAAGATTGTTTTAACCCAACTTGACACTAATGGGAAGAGATGTAGATGGATCACCCAAATTTTGGAGTTTGATCTGACTATCAAAACCACAAAGCTAGTAAAGGGTCAAGGATTAGCTAAGCGTCTAGTTTAATCCAACTATAAAGTGCTCGGAATCAATTTTGTTTTGGAAATACAAGGGGAGAATCCACAAGAACCTTCCCAAAATTTGAATTAGGAGAATCCACAAGAACCTTCCTTTCACCCCAAAGAAAAGAATCGACAAGAACCTTTACCTTTAGTTCAGATCAACCCCTTACACATTGATGACAAATTTCTGTTATCAAATTGGTATCAGGACATTGTAAATTTTTTGATCCATTTTGAATGTCCAACATCATTCTCCAAAAGTCATTGTAAAAATCTCAAATTGAAAGCAGTAAAGTATTGTATCATAAATGAAAATCTATACTACAAAGGCCCACTTAATAGTTTGCTATTGTGTTTAATAGAATCAGAGACTGAAGGAATCATTGTCTAGTTTCACACAAGATTTTTCGGAGGAAATTACACTTCGAGAGAAAAAACATATAAGATATCAAGGGCAAGATTTTATTGCCCCGCACTATTCTTATAGGTAGGAGCAAAGGTGAGAAGTTGTGTGCCCTGTCAAATGTTTACTGGTAAGAAAAAATTAGTAGCTCTTCCACTGATCCCAACAATAGTGTTAGGGTCCAACCTTAACCCCTTTATTTATGTAATAGGATTGAGTCATAGTTATAGTTAAGTAAAGAGTCAATAAAGCCCATATTAATAATTGTAAGTGGTTAACCCGCATTTAATGAAGGGACCACAATTAGTTGCAAATGGGTCATGGTATTAGATAGATGGTATTAATAAGAACCATGGTATTTCCCCATGGTATTGCATGTATGAATCCTATATAAAGGATAGAGACTCCCCTCGAGGAGCATCATGTCTTATTTTGTAATTGAGCTTAGCGCTATTGGAGGTTGCCCCCTCGAAGAGGCAAGTGAACATTACTTTCTGAATAATAAAATACTTGCTGTTATTTCTCATTGTTCCATGTTCTAGGTATATTTCTTCGCATATTTGGTATTCTGGTATCATATTGCAGGTTAAGAGCATAATAAGTGGTATCAGAGCGCTTTCTAGGGCCGGTGGGATCTCCAATTTTTAGCAATTTTTTTTTTTTTGCTAGAGACGTGTTCCAGCGTCTTTAAACCATGTGATTTGTCGTTGAGTACATAAACCTGTGGATTTGGGGAGGCATGCATGCAGGAAATACAAGAGGTGGTCACGCTTTTTGGACTACCTTGTAACCCCTGTGGGTACCCCTTCGAGTAGTAGCGCATTAGACAGAACTGCACACAAACTATCTTCCAAGTACCCTCTAGGTATATCGAAAGCCCCTAGCTCCCTTGAAACCTCGTCATAAATAAACCGTTGGTCATCTTACTGCTACAGTACACCGAGAACAACACTCGGAGATATTACTTGTGTGTACGATAGGGTAGTCAGGTTGTACGACTAAGGGTACGGTTGATCCTCCTTGGTTAGTGCCCTAAAAAATTGGGTCGAGTACTACTGTTAGACCCTTATGTATATTGTGATCTGTAGCACCTGACACTCCTAGAGATCATAGTTCCCTTCTCTATCTTGGGATCACGCATAATATTTGCCAGATCAGATCTCACAAGTGGGGTTTTGTCACAGCAACAACAATTAGTTCTACCATTCAGATCTATCAGATCAATCAATTAGTTCTATCAGATCCATCAGATCCACAGCAGCAATCAGTTCTGTCGTTCAGATCTATCAGATTAGCCATTTAGATCTCTCATATCCATCAGATCTGCCATCCAGATCTAGCAATTTGGGCTCTGTAGCCATCGCAACAATCAGATTCGCCATTCAGATCTGACTAATTGTGTGGGTTCCTATACCTAGGCATGATTTTTGTAATACTTTGGGTAGCATTGACATTTTTGGGATTTGGCTACTGCAGTATTCCTGAGCAAGGAGTAAAACTCTATTCGGAGTAAAAAAAAAAGAAGGTCTGAGACCCCCTGGGGTGCTTATTCGTGACTTAGCCCATAAGAATCAAGTCAATGAGCTAAGAAAGGTGGTACCATTCAATTGTTAGTGCCAAAAATTTCGAGTAGTCCCAAATTTCAAGTACATCAAATCAGTGCATGGTACAAACTAGAGCTCAAGCTATGGCCAATGAGAGGATTGAAAAACTTGAATCCCAATTGAACGATGTCATGTTGCAGCTGAAGAACTTAAATGAAACACTCTCTAAGGGAAATGTGGAGGAACACGTGGGGGCATATATTGGAAATGAAAACATGGAGGGTGAGTCTAGCTAGTCTCTTCACCTCTTTGGCACCCACCAACAATCCCATCCGCAACCACCCAAGCTAGACATGTATAAATTTGATGGCTCTCACCCTGCCACATGGATAGCACAAATGAAGCAATATTTCACACTGAATTACATCCTGGATGATGCGACTCAACTTAGTGTGGGTATCATGTACTTGGACAATGAAAGATGGCAATGGTGACAATGGCATCAACGTTGCTATGGAAGGCCCTTGACTTCGCAGACATTCAAAAAATCTTTTACTGATCACTTTGACCATGAATCTAATTTTTTGGGTTGTCTCACTAAGCTCCGATAGACAGGAACAATGAATGAATATATTATAGCCTTTTAAGCCTTAACTTTCCGCACTGGTGGTCTACATGATGAGTTCTACGTGGAATGTTTTGTCAGTGGTCTCAAAGAAGCCATACAAGCCCATGTCCGATTGCACCACCCTAGCTCATGGCTGCATGCTTGTAGGATATCTCATGAAGTAGAATGTGCGTTTCTGGCCCAATCCAATTTCCCAAATTTCATTGCCAAGGGTCGCCCCATACAGGCTCAAAGCACTACCCAAACACTTAAGGTTCAAGAGGTGTCACTAGCAGAAATGGTTGAAAGAAGAAAGCAAGGATTGTGTTACTACTGTGATGAGAAATACTCCCCTGGGCATAAATGCAAGGAGCCCAAATTGTTTCAAATTGATTCTACTGATCACAGTTCATTGGAGGAAGCCCCACCACTTGAGGAACCAGAGGAGGCAGAAGAGGACAACCAGCAGGACAATGTACATGAAGAACCAGTTATCTCACTGCATGCTTTGGCAGGGATTTCTTCTCCCCAAACTCTCAAAATTAGAGGTTTTATTAAGCATCATCCAGTAGTAGTCTTGAATGATAGTGGCAGTACACATAGTTTTATCCATCAAAGAGTCACAAAAGTAGTGCATTGTTTTGTTCGAGTAGTTTCTAACTGACAGGTCCAAATTTCTGATGGGGGGACAATGAAATGTGAAGGCCACTGTGAAAATGTCAAACTTCAAATGGGGGATTATCAATTAAAGACCCACATGTTTGCCATACACATGGGAGGGTGCGACATTGTCCTAGGTGCTAAATGGCTTCGCACACTTGGCCCAATCATAATGGATTTCCAAGAGTTATATATGAGCTTTAAGCAGAACAACCACACACATACCCTCCACGGACTCCAGGTGGGATCTCCCTCTATCATTAGCTCACATCGGATGGAAAATTTGTTAAAAAAAAGCCACCATGGAGTTATAGCCCAATTTAATGGCATTCAGGCCTTCAAACCGAATTCTCTTCATATTCATCTTGAGATGCAACAGATCTTAAACAACCATATGCTAGTCTTTGACAAGCCTCATGAGCTTCCACCCTCGAGAGGGGAACATGATCATAGAATTACTTTGGTCCCAAGGGCCCAACCACAAAATGTGCACCCATATAGATATCCGTTCGCCCAAAAGAATGAAATTGAAAACATAATCAAGGAACTCTTGTAAGCAGATGTCATTCATCCCAGCATTAGTTCTTATTCTTCGTCAGTGGTCATGGTGCTTAAGAAAGATGGGGGATGGCGTATGTGTCCAAACTTCAGGGACCTCAATAAGTTGATGGTCAAAGATAAATTTCCCATCCCGGTTGTTGATGATTTTCTAGATGAACTAAATGAGGCTTAATTCTTTACTAAGCTCGACCTTTGCTTGGGCTACCACCAAATTCGTATGAAAGAAGTAGACATTCCAAAGACTACTTTTTGAACTCATGAAGGCCATTATGAGTTCCTAGTCATGCCATTTGGTCTTTGTAATGCCCCATCCACTTTTCAGAGCCTTATGAACCACCTGCTCAAACCATATCTTAGAAAATTTGTCCTTTTTTCTTTGATGACATCCTCATCTACAGTCGCACCTGGGTCACACATCTTCAGCATGTAGATTTGCTCTTGGAACTGCTCTGCAAGCATAGATTATTTGTCAAGACGTACAAGTTTTATTTTTGCATGGAAGAAGTTGAGTATTTGGTCCACATTGTGGGGTGTGAAGGTGTCAGGGTGGACCCGAAAATGATCCAGGTAATGCAGGATTGGCCTCAACCAAATACCTTGAAGAGCTTGAGAGGATTTTTGGGTCTCACAGGCTACTATCACAAATTTGTCTACAATTATGGTCACATTGCTAGGCCCCTCACTCAACTCCTCAAGAAAAATTCATTCCTCTGGAATGATGAATCACAATAGGCCTTTACAGCTCTCAAACATGCCATGTGTTCCCCTCCAGTCTTAGCACTACCCAACTTCACCAAATCTTTTGTGATTGAATGTGATGCTTCTGGTATGGGTATTGGGGTGGTCTTAATCCAATAAGGTCAACCCTTGGCCCTCATGAGCCAACAACTAAGTGGGAAGAATCTGGGACAATCTACCTATGAGAAGGAGATGATGGCCATCTTACATGCAGTAGATACTTGGCGACCATACTTATTGGGGCGACGTTTCCAAATCCGCACAGACCATCAAAGCCTTAAATATTTTTTGGAGCAATGCTTATCCTCACCACAACAAAATAAATGGCTTGCCGAAATGCTGGGATATGATTATGAGATAATTTACAAGAAAGGACGGGAAAATATTGTAGCAGATGCATTATCCTGCCAATTTGAGGAGGAAAGCACCGTGCTCGCAATTTCCCTTCCCATTCTAGAAAGGATTGAAGAGGCTCACAAGGAATGGTTTTCACATCCCTGGCTATCCCAACTCATTAATCAATTGCAGACGGATCCAAATTCCACAACGGGCTACTTGTGCCAGGATGAGATTCTTTGCTACAAGGACAAAGTCGTAATATCACCAACATCCACCCTCAAAAGCCACATTTTGGCGGAGTTGCACTCATCTCCTACTGCAGGACATTCAGGCTTTCAGAAGACGTATGATCACACTTGAAGATCTTTTTTTTGGACAGGCATGAAAAAGGACATTCTTACTTTTGTAGCTGAATGCGACATCTATTAGCGCCACAAAGGAGAAACAGTCAAATCCCTAGGCACATTACAGCCATTGCCCGTCCTGGCCTCAATCTGGATGTTTCTTTCTATGGATTTTGTTACGGGTGTTCCAAAGTCGGGAAACAAGTCAGTCATCATGGTGGTTGTGGATAGAAGTATGCTCATTTTTGCACCCTACCCCACCCTTTTACACTAACTTTGGTCACTCAATCTTTCATGGATCAGATCTTCAAATTTCATGGCATGCCCACTTCCATTGTGTCTGATCGTGACTTGATCTTCACCAGTAACTTTTGGCAGGAACTCTTCTGGCTACAAGGTACCCAACTACAACTCAGTACTTCCTATCATCCAAAAACTGATGGTCAAACTGAAGCAGTCAACAAATGTCTAGAGACCTACCTTAGGTGTTTCACTTTAGAAAAGAAACATCTCTGGGTACAGTGGTTACCTCTAGCCAAATGGTGGTATAACACTAACTATCATGCCACCACCAAAATGAATCCATATGAAGTAGTTTATGGTCAAATCCCTCCTTCCCCTACTTCTTATATCAAGGGATTCTCGAAGGTACAAGAAGTGGATCAACTCCTATAGAACCACACAACCATGTTGGCCCACCTTAGAGAGAATCTTCATCAAGCCCAAAACCGCATGAAGCAATAGGCAGATCAACATCGCTCAGATCATCAACATGGATCAAGAATTTTTGAGGCTGTAACCATATAAGAAAACATCACTCAAAGACAAGGGATGTCAAAAATTATCTCCAAAATTCTACGGATCGTATCAAGTAGTTTAGCGCATTGGAGAACTCACCTACAAGCTAGCTTTGCCACCTACTGAAAAAATCCATCTAGTCTTCCATGTTTCATTCCTCAAGAAAGTGATTGGGAACCATTGCAGAATTCAAACTAGTCTATCTGAAGTGGATGAAGAGGGGTCAATCTGGCTCCAACCTGAACAGGTTCTTGACACACAAGAACAACACCTGCATGGCCACACAATCAAGGAAGTCCTCATCAAGTGGAAAGACACCTCTTCGGAAGATGCAACCTAGGAACTAGCCACTATCCTTTAGCAGTTTCCGCAGCTTCAGCCTTGAGGACAAGGCTATTCTTATGGGGGAGGGCATGTTAGGGTCCAACCCTAGCCCCCTTATTTATGTAATAGGATTGATTCATAGTTATAGTTAAGTAAAGAGTCAATAAAGCCCATATTAATAATTGTAAGTGGTTAACCCGCATTTAATGAAGGAACCACATTTAATTGCAAATGGGCCATGGTATTAATAAGAACCATGGTATTGCCCCATGGTATTTGTTGAGGAGGTAAATCCCCTTTGCAGACAGAGGCAATCCCTACTAGCACAGATTGGGTTTAGCAACAATCATACAATGCTACCATGCAAGTTCCTAATTGAAAATTAAAGACCAATGAGGAGGGCCTACTTGGATTCCAACACTAATGCTTGTAGAAGAGTTGACGCTCCCTTTCCTTTGCTCTGGCAGATCACGATCCCCACGATCTCTGTGAATGGACACCTACACATACAAAGAATGACACAAACACAAGCATAAAATCCAATAGATGCAACTATATATTAGTCAGAAAGGATATAACTCATCATTATTACAAAGAACAATGAGAGTGGAACCATAACAATAGTTGTCTATTAATGATAAACAAAGAAGAATACAACCATAGTTCTGATGTCAAATCCTCCTTTGGCTGGGTGATCAATAGCACATGTCTTGCAAATCTTGTTGGGAACGGGAAAAAGCCTCTCTCTCCTTGGTTATTTGGACAAGAATCTCCTTACTTAGATTTGGCCTTATGGGAATGAGGAAGGCTCTTGCAGCATGAAGATCTTAACAACTTGACAATTCTCAATCTCTGGAACTAGCTTGCCTAAGGAAAATGGACAAGCTTTTATAGATAGAGGAGGGGGAGTTGGGATCATCCACAATATTCATGGGATTTGCTTTATCACTAAGAAGCTTCCATGAGAGGTGGCAAACCACTTCCCCTCTATGGAGATTCGAAGCCAAACCACCCAAATCAAGATAGATTCAGTCCAGGAGTTGGTTAGGATGAATCTTCCACTATTGGTTTGTTAAAAAACATCACCCATTTTGGCTGGCGCGAGTGCAACTCTGTGACAGAGTGCTAACTGGTGCACCCTCTTTGGAGGATTTCTCCCATTAGAGCGAATGTTACACTGTGGAACCACGCCAATGGAAAAAGGGTTGTTTTTATGGGTTTTTTGCAGGAGATGTTTTCAGCGCAAATGAAGTTCATGCTCAAGGGAATGTAATGCAAGTGTTTGCAGGTCATGTCACTTCTCACAGGTCCCAAAATGAGTCCTCCAAGATGCGGGAGAGGGGTAATAGGGACGGTGACAAATTGCTGTGTAACAGTATTGCATGTATGAATCCTATATAAAGGATAGAGACTCCCCTCAAGGAGCATCGTGTCTTATTTTGTAATCGAGCTCAACTCTATTGGAGGTTGCCCCCTCGAAGAGGCAAGTGAACATTGCTTTCTGAATAATACAATACTTCTTGTTATTTCTCATTGTTCTATGTTCTGGGTATATTTCTTCGCATATTTGGTATTCTGGTATCATCTTGCAGGTTAAGAGCATAACCAATTGTTCTAGCACCTTTTCTCTAATGGGGATTAGATTTTATTGGAGAGATTCATCCTACTTGAAGTAATAAACATAGATGGATCCTCACTACAACAAACTACTTCACTAAATGCGTGGAAGCAATCCCAGTAAGAAATGATATTGATTCAGTTGTATTCAAATTCATTGAAGAAAACATCTTACCTAGATTTGGTTGCCCAACTCAAATTGTTACTGATAATGTAGTAGAATTTTCCAGTGTCAATATGATTGAGTTTTGCCAGAAATATTAGATTTTGTTGCATCATTCAACTCCATATTACCCTCAAGGTAATGTCCTTGTAGAATCCTCAAATAAAACTCTGGTGAAGGTAATAAAAAATACTTTGGCAGATCATAAAAAGAGTTGGGATTCTCACCTAATTTATGCAGTATGGGAAAACATGATTACTCGAAAGAGATCTACTAGAATATCTCATTTTCAGTTAGTCTATGGGAAAGATGCAATCTTCCCTACCAATTTGGCCTTCCTTGTTTTAAAATTCCTACAAGATTAAACTGATGAACCTGATGATTTTTCAAGGAAAATAAATTAGATAATTGAACTAAATGAAAACAAAGATTAAGTTCAATATAAATTGAAAAAGTATTAGAATAAGATGAAGAGCCTATTTGACAATAGAGCCAGGGAAAGGGACTTCAAGGAAGGTGATCTAGTTCTTATATGGGATACGAGATGAGAAGATAAGGGAAAACGTGGCAGGTTTGATAACCTGTGGTTTGGACCTTTAGCTATTGCTGAAGTAAAGAGAAACAACACTTTTGTGCTACAAAATCTTGAGGGACTATAATCAACTTATCCTGTTAATGGAAGGTTCCTCAAATACTAACAAGTTGAAGTAGATTTCATTACTATCACTGTAAAAACTCTAGTTTGTTTTACTTTTCAAGATGTCAATGTGATTTTTTACAGCAAAGACTCCATAACCCAAGGAGAAGGCACATGGATCTGCAGGTTCTCTGCATTCTATAGGAGAAAGCAGTCCCCAGTTGGGGCCAATGTTGTAACATTTTTTGGGTTTGGTTAAGTTAGAATTAATTAGTCAAAAAATAAAATTATATTTCAAAAAATGTTAAGCTAGGACATGGACAAAAATAATATTAATTAAAAACTATTAGGGATTTTTAATAAACAAGTCCATATCAAATAAAATGTTAGAATAGATGCCCTAAAAAATGAAGGCAAAAACAAAATGTTAGGTTAGAAAGACAAGAAAAAAAAACAATAAACTCTGATAGTGTTGGAAATCTAAATTCCACTACCCTTAGTCTAGTTACGTTCTACAAATAAGAGTTGTGTGTAGTTTGTTTAGATGCCACACTAGTTTATTTGATCCAATTATACAGTTTAATCATGATTGGATTTGAATTAAATTTGATTGTAAATAGGTAGAAAATAATAAAATTGGTTCAACAGTTTAATCTGAGCTAATGGAGGAAATAAGGGATAGAGGTAGATTTGTCATAAAAAGGAAATATTGAGTTGCTAGCTTAAATGCACTCAAATAAGTAAATGAAAATGTTAGGAGTAAAAGGGTAGGTAGACATGTGAAATGTAATTGGAGCATCAAATTGATTTTATCCTAATTTGTAACATTGGAAAGCTATGCATTAAATAATGGGTTTTAATTAACCTTAAGTTTTAATAGGATCCGTGTTATTTATTTCATAAATGTCTCCATTTATTCATTTATTCGCCATAACCCACAGCTGTCACATTTTCCCTCAAATCCGTGACCCCACCATCACTTCTGCCTCACGTGTTAAACCCCCGACACCTTACCTTTCATCCTGCATACTCGCACAATATATGATGGCCCATGTCCCTCCTCGGCACTCATTCACCATCCGAACTTTATCGACAGGGGGGGTTGGGGTTCTGAAATGAGCGGTTTCCTAAACTGCCATCATAAACAACCTTTTCCACGTTTTAGTGTTTCAGGACTTAAAATCTTGAAACTACTTATCGCCTCACCTTAGTCCCGAACGTGGTATATAAGTGATCTTTTACCACTGATCCACATCTTGCTCCATGCCACACTCCATCTCATTTCTACCATACAATCAACTGATGCTTATCTATTATCCATTCAATTCCGCTCCCGCAAATTTATGATTCAAAGACTCATTAATTAATCCTATCAGATAATTAATGTAAAATTTAATTGTTCATTGCCACCCCGGCTCCAATTTTTCCATTATAAACCCTGTTAATTCACGAAAATGGTTACACAGTCCATTTCTATAACGAAATTGATCATTGAAGGTTTCTTCCCTATAGCTCGACTACTGTCTGACATTAAGCAATTATTTTTCTTGTTTAGGAAACTGACATCCAGGTCCACTTACTTCTTTTACAATTATATTGTTTTGACTGTGATCACTTTGTTTCAGGCCTATTTCCATCATTCTCAGTCTACAATTGATCCGAATGGAAAAATTGCATCAACCCATGGTACTCATCCACCCATATTATTCATCGACCCATGGAATTTACCCATGGTATTGTAAATGGCATCTTCCCGTGGTATTGTAAAATCCACCCATGGTATTGACCCGTGGTATTGTAACTGAAAAATACTATTAGTAACAAGTCACACTTTATAAGAGGACAGATTGTCCGCCACAATGTAGCCTTTACAATTCAGAGGCATGTAGCCGCCACATCTCTTCTCAGAGATAAGCTACCATTGCCCTAGCTGGTTTATTTCCACTTGGGCTTTAATAAAAAAATTTCTTTGTGGTTTTGTTTATTGGGCATAAAATACAGAGATAACCTTATACACAAATATGAAGCGGAAATAATACTTCATTTCATTAATGGAAAATACTGAAATATGCTTACAACCAGAAATGGAAATAAACCAGCTAGGGCGATGGTAGCTTATCTCTGAGAAGAGATGTGGTGACTACATGCCTCTGAACTGTGTTACAATGAGGCTCGGAGGCCTATTTATTGTTGAGAAAAAATGAAAAACCCTTCACATCCCAAAACCTAACCCTAGAAGATGAAACGCCAAATTGTGGGCCCCGTTTGGGTAAATTGGTACATCAATTTCCCGGGGTCGTAACTTTGGCATATGATCTCCGTTTGACGCGTACGATAGCTCGTTAGAAAGATCTATCCGATAACTACCACTTTGGGAAGAGAAACATTGGTCCATGGACCCATGTTGCCCCCGATTTCCCAAAAACCGTCGTTTAGGGCCTCGAAACGGCTCCGGAAGTTCAGGACCCGAAAAACTACTAAAAATAGTAAGTTGTGCTACAATTAAGGAAACTGAAAATTCTGAGAGAAACAATGATGGGGGTCCAGATGGACTTGGTAGGTGGCCACCAATATCCACCTGGATCATTCCTCCCCCCTTAGGAAGCAATGGTCCCCATTGCGTTGAGCTCCTCCATGAGATGCGGAAATTTTTGCTGAACTTAGTCCCTGGTCAGCCACTTGCCCTGGTGAAGGAATTGGCCTGCTTTGACAGCTCGATATAGTTGGATATTCTGGTGGCGAGTGTTCTTGATCTGTGTGTCCATGATCTGATTAGTTGCAGCTTGTTCCATGCAATCTGGATTTAATTCTGTGGGTGTGA